>BRZM01000065.1:344706-539640 GCA_033238685.1 Lates japonicus | reverse complement strand
TTTTTTTTTTTTTTTTTTTTTTTTTTTTTTTGGTGGGGGGGCAGATTAAAAAAAAAAAAAAAGTAGAGTCAGAGCCATGATGGTACATCTCTGTGCTATGATGTATAACATTTACCTGCAGGCTGAAATTTGACTCTACACTTTTGTCATCTCTCTCTACAGAAGTGTCATTAAACGACGGGAATTATGACTGGGAGAGGTGTAAAGGCCAATTCCAACTGATGCTTCATTCCTAGTTTGGAACATGATATTATTCACTTTTTACTGGCTGCGCATTGTGCCTCCAAAGTGAGTTACTACAAACCTTTTTTATTCCACTCTATACAGTCGACTGTCCTCAAATCAGTGCCATAGGTAAAGCATGGAGGGCAGAAACTGGAGGCTACAGAGAATTAAACTAAACTACACAAACTCACAGACGTGCACACACACGTACATTCAACAAAGTTTGGTCAGTGCTGGAAAAGTTGCACGAAGAATGCTAATTAGCCGAACAGGCTTTGAATGCGTCTGGCCATGCGTAGGCCAAAAAGAACCCTGGGACACAGAAACACAGCAGAACTGGCACTGGAAACAAACAGAGGAAAAATGAGGGAGGGAGGGATGGAGGGAAGAAGCATGGCAGGGAGGGAGGGACGGAGAGAAACAAATATCTGATATCATCTAGAGGCTGCTCTGTACGCATTTACTCAAAAAAGAAACATGAAAAAAAATCCTAAAAAAAAGGTGGGAGGGAGAGGAGAAGAAGGGAGAGAAGAGGGGGGGCGGGGGGGGGGGTACGGATGGATGGAAGGACAAACGGATGGACAGAGAGGCGGGATTTGGAGAGCAAGAAAGCTAATTATCCAGCTCGTCTGTTGGGTTGCACGGGGAGAGGAAGTGATGCGAGCTACTAAAGGACGTCCACCCCTCCATCCCCTCCCCATCTACAGTTTCCTGCTGTGCTCTGATGTCAGCTCTCTTTAGACAACATGTGTGCTGCCGACACGCGCCAGAAACAAACCCTTTGTTTACACCCCCCCCCTCCTCCCTCCCCTCCATCCATTCCTCCCTCTATACCCTCCATCTTTGTTCTGTGTACCAGCAGGCTCCCTGGTTGTTGAAGGGAACCACAGGTAAATAAAAAGATAGGAGAAGGGAGGGGAGCGAGAGTAGTCAAGGATGGGTGGTGTGTATTTGGGGGGGGTGGGGGGTGCGGGGGTCCAGATGGTGCAACAGATGTGCTAGCAGCAGCAGCTCTGCTGTGCAGGCAGACAGGGAGCTCTGAGCTGGGTCTCCCTGCACTGCTCCCATCACCTTCCCTCCACTCTGCCCCGCTATTCTCTCTCCTCCGCTCGTGGCCTCTGTTTTGCTCTTTTTGCTCTGTTCTGTCTCTTCTGAGGTCACTTCAGCACGGCCTCGCTCGGCTCAGGCGATTATTTGCGCTACTGTCCGCCCCTCTCCCGCCCTCGTCGTGTTTGTGATGGAGGTTAGCGAGGTGGCGCAGTGAGAAGCGAAAACCATCCTTCAAACTGGAAGATGCAGGTTCAAGACCCCGCTCTGGCAAAGATCCACCCTGCTGAAGCGTCCTTGAGGAAGGGGCTGCAACCGTCCCAGCTCAAGGGCTGTGATTCTGTAGCTGACCCTGATCAACTCTGCTGTTTTGCTCCTTGCTGTTATGACACTGTGTGTGCTCCATCTTATTCAGTTCTGCTTTATTCTCCCTTGCTCACATCACCCTCCCACCCATGTAAGACAACTAATATGCCTGTGTACTGTAACTGTCTACAGTAAACCTACTGATATGCAAATCTGAGAAGTCTGATCCCAAATGTCCCCCGGATGTGGCTCCATCATGGCTGCTAGACACGCTCTGTTGTGCCAATGGCCGAGACTGAGGTGAACATAACATGGAGGGCAAAGGAGAGGTGGGTCTTAGAGGATACTTAGAGTATAAACAGGTCGGACACATTTGTCAGCTAAGGAGAGGTGGGAAGGAGACAGTGAGCTATGACGGCTGTTGAAGCCGAGCTCAGTGCTGCTGCTGTGGATGGAAGCACTGACCTCTCTGCTGGTGTTGAGCCTCCGTTCGCTCCAGCAGCACGGCCAGCTCTCTCTCCCTGTCCCGTGCTGAGAGGGTTGCAGACGTCATTTCCTCTTCATGAGCCCGTTCTGCGCTCTCTCTTTCCTGTCTGGGGAGAAGGACCGGGTTGTTAAAGAAATATTTAAACCACCATCCTCCTTATAATAAATACTATGAATGAACCAACCCTCTGTTACACATTCAGTCTGATATCATCCATCAATTGTAATAATGATTTAATCATATTTTCTATCTAATAGTGGCATACCGTTTAAAAATGCACTAAATACAAACAAAGCACAAATCATGAAAGTAGTGCGGTGGTCATTAGATGCACAGTTCCACTACATAACTTTGCCTGGCTACCTACAGCATGTATAAAGTCAGTTAGTCTGTGCTTGAGATGACTGATTACTCATGTTCTGCTAGTGGTGGAGTGTGAAAAACATTTCCACGTACCGAAGGCTACAACTTCTGTATTTAAAATATCATTTTATAATGTGCATTTGAGCTGTATTTGAATATATAATTATACAATATTTTTTTTCAGCTGACCCTGATTTGAAGTATAGGCTGATTTTACTCATTTTACCAACAGCACTAATGCAAATAACCTAATGATCACCTACATTAACTGGCAGTGTATTTAAAGACATGTCCAACAAACCTAGAGTAACAGCAGAGTCCAGTCTTGTTTTGTAGGTGTGGATATCCAAATGTTTACTTTTGGTTCACAGATTGAGCCTTGAAGTGGCTTCTAATTAAACAGGCTACTACATTAAAACACACTTAGAAAATACTACACTGTATATGAACAGCTGTGAAAGCAGTACATTTAATAATCACTCTGAGGGTGAAATGAAATGCCTCGGATCACACTTGCCAGTGCTGATTTTACACACGTGTATGAAAAACAAATGTGCGTCTTCAGTGTGATCAGGGACAGAAATACCAGCGACCTGTTCAGAGTATATATCATTTAGGATAAGCAGCCGATTGATGGGTGCATTCCTGGTAAATTCCTTCATGCCCGATAACTGTTTTCTGGTACGTGATAGAAAAGAAGGTTGATTTGTGTGAAGCAGAAAAACTGATAGATGAACGCAGAGGTGAGAGAGGAAGCGGGAGGAGAGCACATGCTGCACAACAAGAGCATGAAAGAAAGGACAGAAAGGAGAATGACAGAAAAGACTCAGGGGGTAGAAGGGTAGAAGTGTCAGGCCACTGTCAGCTTGAAGACCCCTAAGTGATACTGCAGCTGTCTACAAAACACACACACACACACACATGATGTACATCGCTCTAATAGGGACTGGTCCAGACTAAAAGCTTTATCCTCTGCATGAATAGAATTCAAGGATAAAGTTCTGAACATGACTCTGCTTCAACAAATGGGAAAGAAAAATTGGTCTGCTCTGTGATATTACTTTACTTAAGCTGCTTGTCATCCTGTGCATCCAGTGCTATCAATATAATTCAGTTTTACAAATGCTACACTAATGCTGAAACATCAGTTCATCAGTCATTTCTACTTTTTTACAAGAGATCTGGACTTATAGAAAATCTACACATGAATAACTGCATGACTTCGTAGCACACGCCGTTCTTAGCTCCACTGCCGACAAATCTGGTAGTGATCAAATCGTTTTTATCGCCGCTTTCGCTCGTCTCAATATCAAAATTGAGCAGGTAAGATGCAAGCTAAGGTGCTCATCCCCACTGGCTTTGAACGACGCTGCATTCTACTCGTGTTTGAACCAAACTTTTTCACTCAACTAAGTCCAAACGTAGCCGAACAACAGAGGAACAGACAAAGAAGGGAAGAAGAGAAAAACTACAAAGACAGGAAAAACGAACAAATAAACAGAACTCTTCCTGAAGTCCAAAGGCGCTAATGAAGAGAGAATTCTCCAGTTTAAGTGAAAACTTTTCTCCCCTACAGCGCTTGGCCTGCATCTCTAAAGTGACCGCGTCTGTCTGTTCCTTCGTGTGTGTGTGTGTTCTCCTGCTGTCCTGCTGTCTGGGGTGTGAAAGCGGGTGGCGGGTGTGCAGGGGACACAAGGAGACTGTTAGTGTGTCTGTACGTGTATGAGTGTGTGCGTGTGTGTGTAGACCGACCCCGCTGGGCCAGACAGCAGCCTGGAGCCTGGCGCACAGAATCGGGAGATGGCGGGCAGGCGTTGCCAGCCATTTGGTCCTGCAAGAGGTTCCAGGGGGCCGTGTGTATTTGCGTATGTCTATGTGTGTGTGTGTGTGTGTGTGTGTGTTTATGTGCAACTGAAGGGGTGGAGGGGGGAGGTGGTGGGACTCTCACACCAGACCTGTTTACCCACCAATTAGCATCAGACAGACCGCCAGAAAGTTCCAGCAGTCAGCAATAGAGTGGTGGTGAGGAAGAGGAGGGTGACAAAAAAAAAAAACACACACAAGAAGATAGAAAAGCAAAAAGACAGAGAGCTACACATTTGGCATCTGTTTGGTCTTGCTGATCTACTGAACCAACATTTTACACGTACAACCTAACAAACTCGTACACAACAGAAGAGACTCAAGGCCTTCGTTTCTGGGTGGGAGTGGGGCAACCTTGAGGATGGGTGCTAATTTTAAGTTTTGGTTCAATTAGTCAGGACTGAGAGTTCATATCCCTGTTTCAAGGGCCTGAAAGTCTCATCAAGTTAAAACTGGAGAGTCAGGCTGAGTTACTTATGTGGTTCTTTCCTCTACACCATTTTGTATTCTCAATCAAATGCAACATTTCTACTTGCAAAATGCTTTCACAAAATGGCTGCTGATGCACTGTCAAATTAAAGCATAAAAAAAGAGAAAGCAAAGGAGAGACATCAGTGGAGAGCCAAGCCCTGGAGCAAGCGTTAAGGGCGACGGGTAGAGCAGAGGCTGAATATGTGGGGCTGGAGCTGGATAATTCTCCCTGGACAATAATCTGCCTTCCAGCTAATTGGTGAATGGGCTCTGGGTTGCTGCCTGTGGCAGGAACTCTTGTTTGGGCCTAGGAGGCATTAGACTGAATGTTCAGTTAGAGCATAGCTGGGCCTGTTTGTATATGCCTGGCCTGATGCGCTGTAGGACAGCTTGATAAGTGTGGCGAGAGCCGCCTGAGCCAGGGGCCTAAGGTGGGCTGGAATGGCTCTGGGGCTGTGGCCAGGTACAGTGGCTGCTGGGTAAGTGGGAGGTGGCAGAGGCGGTGGCTGGCTGGCTAGCTGGCTGGACTGGCGAGGAAGAAGAGGGGGCCCTGTCCACACTGCCTGCCTAAGTGGGCACTATTCAAGCTGTTGCCCATTAGATGTGGGGTGCCAGGGCCTGACCAAGCGCGGAGTTTGCAGCACCCCATGGTGCAGCCGGCATCCCACGCCAGAACCACCAAATGCCGCGGTTTATCAGAGAACGAGCACAAATTGGAGTCAGACGGTGGACTTGGAGGAATAGAAGACCTTCGCCAACGCCAGACACCACTGACCGCTGCAAAAAAAGACTATATTCTCTCCCAGTAAACACAATATCACTCAGATACACATAAATACAAACTGAAGTCATACATACGTGTGTGTTCATAAACACACACAAATAATAAGGACAAATTTTGTGTATGTGTCAAATGCACAAAATATATGACTATATTTTGTTGTGATTTCAAATAACTACAAAACATCAACATGACTGATGAAGCTCTCCTCAAACTTGAGTTACTTTGTGGAAGCGTTCAGTCACCAAAAACAAAGGGTAAGGGTAAAGACAAACAGTGTACATGAATTCTATACATAAAAGCTGTTGGAAAACTAAAGAGAACAGTTCCTGAAATCAATGCATATTTATATTTATGCTCTGCAAAATAACAGGTGTGAAATTAACATACAGGTGAACAGACTGTGAACCCAGCCTATAGCACAAACATACGAACACACAAGCTTTGTTCGCAACAAAGAAGACTGATTTTTTACAGACGCTGACGATCGCTGCAAAGAGCTGAGGAATAGATGGAGAGACAAGAGGAAGTCAAATAATGCTGTTTCTGTTATAGAGGACCATCTGTAACAATAGCTATACTATGGCAGTGTTTGAGTCCAGAAATCCATTCTTTTTTTACATTTTAAAAATTCTCAGAAATTTTGTGTGACATTGTTACAGCTATAATCAGACATTTATGTATTTGTGTATTACCTGTCATATCTTAGGCCACTCAATTTAAAAAGCAAATCTCTGGATTCTATTTTTTTTAACACCTTTCAATTTAAATTGATACATTTAACTACATGCCAAGTTTAAAAGCAAAAAACAATTATATTTCTATTCAAATCAATAATTAAAACTGATCCAACCAACCCTAAAACTATAATTTGATGGGACCTGATGGTGATACTACGTTACCGAAATGAACTGATACTTCACTATAAAATTACAACTGTTAACTATTTGCTCGTATCTCGACTGCTCAAAATGGTGACACTCGTGATGATTCATTTTCGTGGAGGAATTCCAGTGGCTCCACAGCTATTTATGATAGACTGCATCAATCAGTCTACATTAATATTCAACAGTTTGATTCGCAGAACTACAAAGATGATTTCTGTGTGTGTGTGCGCTCATTTGTGTGTGTGTGACTGAGAGACGGTGAGACAGAGGCCTTGTGTAGGCCTATCTAACCGATGCTGCCAACAATGGATGAGTGCACCGTGGAGAAAATGAAGTGACATATTGAACATTTGCTGCGCTGCGTATCAGTGACGCCGCGCACAATAAACATCTGAATTGTTTTGCAGACGACACACAGTGTTGCACAATTCTCTCTCACGCACCTCAATGTGTTTTAGCACATTTTTATTAAACCTCGGGGTGATGTAAGTCAATCACTCTGCTCCCATATTTTCCTTCTGACACCCCCCCATTCTTGCTGTTCTCCTTTATGAAACAAACACATCAAACACAGAGGCAGCCTGATGTAGCCTCACCGTTCGCTTACTCCCTGCCCAGCCCATATTTCTATCTGTCCATCTATCCGTCCGCAGCGTTCTCATTTCTGCTCCGATCTTTTTTTTTCTGCTGTTTCCATCTCTCCCTCCTCCCTCCTCTTTTCCCTCCCACCCTTTTTTTCCTGTAACTAAACTGGCTGTGTCTCTCTCCATCTGCTGGTTCTTCCTTCAGCGGCCCTGCACCTGTTCACACCTCCTCTCCTGTTGGCCACCTCTTCTCTCTTCTCTCTCTCCCCCCCCCCCCCCCCCTCCCCTTCTCTCTCTCTTTCGCTCTCTCTCTCTCTCTCTCTCTCTCTCTCTCTCTCTCCCTCCCTCTCTCTCTCTCTCTGCTCAGTGTGGTGCTGCCAGGCCCATTCCTGGCTCAGTTAGCCTCTCTGTCATTCAATCCATCTGTCGGCAAGTCAACTTTGTTTACAGCGGGCGGCCCAAGCCTCTTTTCTTCTTCAAGGAGCGCTAAAGCCCCCCCACTGCCACCAAGGTCAGTGGCGAGCCAATCGTGCCCGAAAAACAGAAAACTGCAAATGTTAAATTAGCAAAAAAAAAAAAAAAAAATTTTTAATTAAATATGCCCTCCTCCTCCAGCACACACACGTGCATAAGTACGGACAATAACACTGTGAAATCTGCACATCTTAAAAGCTGTTTTTAACTCTCTCACACATATGAATAAATGCATGCATATATACACAGACGGTTATAAATACACATGACCCTCACAGACACAAACATTTGCTGCTACAGCACACATTCCCTCAGAGAGAAAAAAAAAACAGCTCTAGATTAAAGTAATTAGCTGCTGATTGGCCTCTGTCATCATCTATCTGCTCAGAAAACAGAGCGAGAGAAGTTTAAAAGTCTTAATTGGCACAGATGATTGGTGGTCGTAACACAGGAAGAGCGGACTGGCAGCGCAGGCATCTGTGATTTTTAAAAATAAACACACAGCATACGTACAATATGCTCCCCTACTGACCCAATCCAGAAACCTAGGACTCAACGTCAGTGTCAGTTCTGTGCCCTACAGAAATAGTCGCGGGTAACATATGTGGTAGAGCTGGGGGTCAAATCAATTTCAGATGAGAAGGTAAATCATTGCCTAAAATTAATTATTTCAATCTGGATAACAGCTTCAAGTCACCTCTCATTAGACAATTAGACATTTGATTGAGTGTATAATACATGACAGATATGAGCGTTACAGTATAAATACATTTAAAAATATAGTGTAACGTATTATACAGTATTAAGTAAGGGAAAAATAACCATGTAAATAAAGTTCAATATTTAATCTCCGTGTGATGAATGTTACATTTTCTAAAAGGAAAAAAAAGATAGATTACAGAGAAAGTTTTAGTTGAGGGGAAAAAAAGCAGTGAAAGAGAAAGGTGTGCAAGCTGAAAGTTTGTACCACATGGAGTGTTCTCTCCCGGTGTGAGCTCAATCCACCTGTGTTGGAATCCACTTCACACCTGGGACATACCTGGTGTCGTTTCAAACGCCCCTCACCCCTCCCACCCGGTTATAAGCTTGGGGGCAACTGGCAAGGAAGGAACATGCACCGTCTCTCTCTCTCTCTCTCTCCAAATCCACCCAACTAATCTTCAGTGAACTCCTCTATTGTCTTCTTACTTCTCGTTTCTCCCGCACCCTATGTAAACTCCTCTCCTCTGCTGTCCTCAGTGTGTGTACTCCTGGGCCATCAGATCAGATGCCTAGTGAGGGAGAGGTGGCCATTGAGGTGGAAAACAAAGAGAGGCTTTTTAAAACTCAGCAGGGAGGCTGGGGCTGGAGACTGCACCATAGGGGGGCTTGTGCCCACCCGGTGCCCGCTATCATACACACACCATCACCAGCCTCACAGCTTTTCTCCTCATAAAAACTTTCTCTGTATTCTCTCAAAACCTCCTCATACTTTTCATATCCCCTCTATTTTTTCATCCTTATCTACATCTACCTTTATCTGTTTGACCTGCTTTCCATTTCCAGCCTTATCTCTAGTGTCACCTTCTTCCTTTTTAATAGACCACGTCTTTACCTTTATCTCCAGACTGCACTGTCAGGGTCGTGTTAATGTGTCGTCTTTCAACCTTTTTCTGACTGCGCTTAGTTTGGAATGAGGAGCACATCAGTATGTATAAATGGTATTTGCGGCATAATTCACAATGTGCATGAATATTAACAAAAGCTGTAGCCACAGCAGCCACAAACCTTTTGAAGTATGTTCAGCACTTTGAAAAATGCAGAGGCTGTTTGTTTTTTAAATAGTAAAAATCACAACCTGTGTATTCATTTTATCATTGCTTATGACAGTGATCACACCAGAAACAATAAAAAGCAACACTGCATTATGTGTGCGTATGCATTAAAATCTACCACTGCATTTGTTTATTTTGTTTGAGGTTTCTCTCAGATGTTGTGGAAGATAAACATAGCACCAAAGTGGAACAGCATTAACTCATTTCATAGAAGGTATTCCTGATGGTAGTGCCTCACATCAAGTGCCAGATGTATCTTACCTGTCCACTAATTGTGTTATAATCAAACAAACACAGAGAAGAACAACAATAAAACACCAAGATCAATGTACATATATACATATGTACAGGAATATTCATTTATTTATTTATATATAAGTCTTTTAGCTCATTGAAAACTTATAGAACTGAACTGGTTAATTGTTCCTTATTTCACTGAATGATTTACATTTTAAGAGAAACGCATCTCTGTCTCAACCTCACCTGTTAAACAGTGACTGTTTTCTTTCAGCTGCCATGATTTTTTTGAGACTTCCTTGTTTGATTGCCTTGTTTGTGGTCACTGAGCCTATCTTTGGTTAGCCCTCTGCTTTTTATCTCTGACAGGTAAGATATACATAACGCCTTCCTTAACTCATCGCCACTCTCTTCTATAATGCCTCTTCCTGTACGTTCCACTTCGCTGCTACCTTCCTCCAGTGTTATCCTCCTCCCTGCTATCTCCTGCTCCTGTCTTTGTGATCATCCAGATAAAATGTGCAGATGGGGGCACTGTCCTACTACCTACAAGGCACTGCTTGGCACTGCTGTGGCTGCAAAGGGCAACAGAGAGAAATGGGTGGATTGAAGAAGAGAGACAAAAAAAGAGAACAAAGAGCAGCTACAGTATAAAAAAATGAAGAGGATGAAAAGATAGAGGGATAGATCAATCAGGTAAAAGAGGGTGACTGAGGTAAAAGAGAGGAATGAGGGGAAAAGAAGAGCAGAGAGAGGTTCTGTCATGTTGGATGAAAGCTGTGCCTACTGGGCAGTGGGCACAGTGTAGAGTCACTGATAGTGCCACCCTCACAGCAGGGGTATATGAAGGCATAAAGTTGACCAGATGACACACACACACGAACGCACACACACAGACAACTACACATAGATCCATGCACACTGCTCCCACAACCCAGTAACATGCAGCACAAACCACTAAAATGTAGAAACCCCCTGTAACTCATCACCACACCCTTTTCACAAACACCTCCTTGAGGTGTGAGCCAGTATTTAAAAACATTTTCAGAGCATTTCAAGCAATTCCATAAAACAATTGGATATATACATAGTTTGAAGAAGAGATGAAGACAGAATGAGGTGAAAAGGGCAATGGTGGATGGGTGGCAGCGGGCTGGTGCTCTCCCCTTCATTCTCTGTCCTCCAGCCGTAGTGTGTGTATGTAGGCCAGTGTCCCAGGGCACACTTGGCTGGGGTGACAACAGTTGTAGTCGACAGATTTGCCTCCATCTTGCCTGAGGTCTCCCAGTCAGCGATCTGTCTATTCTATCCATTCCCAGCCCTGCAGGATGGACAGATTACAGCTCTGCCTAATAATCCTGGTACTTATAGTGTGTGATTTTCCACTGCTGAATTTATAGTTTCCACATCTTAACCTTTATGATAGTTCTAGTGCAAATAAGTTAATGCAGCTACAGAGTTAGAGTTAGCAAGGCATCTTCATAGGGGCTAATGGTAGCATTTATCTTCTGCAAAAAAACAGAGATCTAATGGATGGATGGAAGGAACTGTAGAGAGATTGTCTCCTAGCAGCCTGTAATACCTGGGTTGCAACAGTAGAGCAAAAACAACAAAAGTAAGAGAAAGAGGCACACAGGTGAAATGATTGTGACAAGGGAGAACAAGGAAGAAAGATGTTTGCTGATGATGCCACAACTAAACTACTGTTTCCCAGGGATGAATCTGTCTAGCCTTCCATCTTGAAAAAAAGAAAATTCTATCCATAACTGATTTAATAATCTAGTTGTATAAAATCAAAACATAATGTAATCCAAACAAACTGAAATAAGAGTTAGAAAATTAAAAGGTGACAACTGTGAAACTTGGGCTTTTTTTTTTTTTTTCACAGATCATGGTCGACTTGGTAAACAGTACTGACGCTGAATACAGCGCTCAGTGCTGAAGGTCAGTTGGAGAGAGATGAGCTACAAGAATCATGAAATGTAGAACTGACAAGTTGCTTAGATCTAGACCCAGATGTCTTATGCATTGAGGATTTGCTCTAACACTTCACACATTAAAACAGACTGAAAGTGATAGCTGAGGAAGAAATGTTCCTGCTCAAGAGGCCATTTTTAAGGCTCTGCTCTGCCTCTTACTAAACTGTATTAAAATGGTTGCCATTTCCATTTGTTAGTACCCAGCTTGACAAAAATACACATTCTGTTTTAATTACTGCCACATCAACTAAATTAACACAAACAAACTTACAATTAAAGACCAGAGAAAGAGAGATGCAGCAGAGAGTAGGACAGTGTGATAGAACGACAAAAGGAGATGAAAGGTCTGAAGAAAGAAACTGAAAGAAAGATAAAAGACCAAGCAGGTCTCAGCAGACTTAGCGAGAAAGCCAGCAAGAGTGCAAGAGAGAGAGGTGAGAAGGCAGGATGGCAGAGAGGGCACTCCGACAGCGAGGAGAGAAGAACGCGGCAAGGTCTCGTCACCGAGCCAACGGGCCCACCACTGTCAACATCATGGCACTCTGTGGTACACATACACACACACACACACACACACACACGACTAGCCGATGGCCCTCCCAGCTGCCCTATCCGTAACTGTCTGATTAGTTGTGCTAAGCAGCCCCTCCCCTGCCAACCATGGTGCCATCTACTACCCAACAACATGGCTGCCGACCAGACAAGCACAAACACACACACACAAACACACAAAAAACACACAGCAAGCCTCATACCTGGCACTGCCCCGCTGCTGTCACACAGAGACACACACATCAAACTTCACAGACACAGGTGTAGCCCAAAGGTATCAACACTTAACATTTGCACAAAGGCATGCACGTAAACTCATCTAATTGCAGGCTCACAAACGAGTCAACGCGCAGCGCAAAACAAGGATGCTTCATGCATGTTTTCACGCACGCTTAAAAAGTCACGCACACACACACACACACACACAGTTGCTGTAGAGGTTGTGTGGTGACAGTGGTTAGGTGCCGTTAATGCCAGGTAGAAAGAAAGATGCTGTGCTCAGGTGTGTGTGTGTGTGTGTGCGCTTGCTGGCAGCGCTTGAAGGTTCATTATGGCCCCCACCTCTCCTGAGCGACTGCAGCCCGCGTGGCGCCCCGGCCCTTTTATTCCGGGCCGTGATTGGACAAGGGCCTCCCGCCGAGTTGGTTTGCAGCAGTTTTGTCGCGCCCAGATTTCACTCGCTGCTCACAGCGAGCCTCTGGCGGGACGCGGCATCTGCTGCCTCACCTTCCTCATTTACACTTCTCCGCCCTCACACACACACACACAGTTCTGTTCACCGCCTTACCAGACCTTGCTATCACGATGTACAACTGAAGGAGGGGAGGGAGAACTAGGTAGAGGTACAGAGAGAGAGAGAGAGCAGCAGCGTGACATGTTTAATAGAGTTTGGGGAACTTTGTATATAAGACTCACAGCGGTTGGTCTGGAGCTTTGTCTGACTAGCTCTCTCTCCGCTTCTTAGCATCCTCTTCTTCTGATTTCAGGGTTACAGAAAGGAATGAGGCCTTAAAACTCACAAACACTACTTATCTCCCCTTCTAGCTCTGTCTACCTGCTTTCCTGTCTGTTGCTTTAGTGGCACTAATCAATATACGTCATCCCTCATTTTCTACCACGTATGTTGGTGCTACGTTTGGCTAGACCTGGGTGAAACTGAAAGTAAAAATCTCAGCATCCAGGCAATGAGACTTCGATATACAACTTTAACACTATCTGAGCTCTAATTGTTGAAAATGTACTATGATGTCAATGGTGGAAGTGGGAGAGGTCTTTAGTCATATATTACAGTGTGTGTTCAATATCGATTCCATTTTCTGTTTTTTGTCCAGGTTTCAGTGGCAGTAGGTTAGCCAAAATAGTCCTGGCATCTCAACTACCCAAACCACACATCCCATGGCATTCCCAGGACAGGTGGGACATTGAGTATAATGCCCTCTGTGTGTTAGATTTGCCACAGTGTCTCCTCCCCCCAGTCGGACATGTCCTGCATACCTCAACAGGGAGGCATCCTGATTACATTCCTATACCGCTCCAACTGGTTTTATTCATTTTGAAGGAGCAGTGTTGTCCAAACTCCTCATTTCATCCTTTCCAATATAAGCTCACCCTACTAGCCACTGTTGAGTTTTCAGACTACCTCAAAAAGCTCAGATCTCTGCCAGAGAGGTGGGCAAAGTTGTCTCTGGTCTCCAACACTTATCTGTCCCATGTAGATTCAAGAGAGTCAACAATCAAGGTCAGCAGTTGTTTTCTGATAGTTTTCCACTCATTCTTTAAGGCCAGTTGGAAGTGCTTCTCCATGGCCTCCTCACACTCCTTCCACACCTGAGGTTTTGCTTCAAAGGTCACATAAGATTCAGTCACCTGGGCTATCCAAGCCCATAAAGCTTCCTTTAGCTAACAGCTTCCTTCACTGCTGGTGTCCACCAGCACCAGCAAGCTCTTGGGTTGTCGCCACTGCAGGCACCCATGCAAGTTTCACTGCATCAGATCTGTCTGCCAGCCATCCTGCCTCTTGATCAAAGTCACTACCAAGGCGGGTTTGAGCTGAAAGCTCTGCCATTTAAGACATCCAGACGTAGATCAAATTATATGAACAGTCATGTTCGGACACTTCCTGGCCCAGGAATCCATGGTTAGAAGTTCTAGGTGAGAAAGTGAATGTGAGTAAACTTATTCACTGAAGTATTCTCAGCTTCAGGTCCATCTACAGCTCTGAGCAAGCGCCCTCATCAACATGGATGCTTGATTTCATGGGGATAACTGAACTGGTGGAAGATTTGGGGCCTTGCAGACATTCGACTCATCCCAAACACAAATCAGGCACACAGGTCTCAACTAACTGTGGATACGCTAACGCATGCAAACACGCACATCTATCCATTCATGCCTATCTGGCATGTGTTGAAACAGAAGTTATGCTGGGCAGTTTTCACTGTGGCCTTTGGGATCTGTGATCACAATGCAGGGAGAGAGAAGGCCGGATGGAGACAAGGAAAGAAGAAAGGAAAGAAAGTGAAGAAAGACAGGAGCAAACAAACAAAACAAACTTAGTAAAGCCCTCTGCTGGGCTGGGGCTGGGACTGGAGTGTGTGTGTGTGTGTATGTGAGGCGATGTGAACAGAGTGGCAGGGATTAGGACAGATCCTGGGCTGTCCAACTCACAGCTGGCTGATGATCCAATCCTGGAGCGCAGCACAGCGCACCAGCCGCCATGGGACCCCCGGATGCGTGCATGCATCTGTGTGTGTGCGTGCATGTTTGTGTCTGTGTACAGGCATGTGGATTCGACTGATGTGCGTATCAGTGTGCACATTTGCAAGCATGCAGTTGTACAAACAAATGTGTGTGTGTGTGTGTGTGTGTGTGTGTGTGTGTGTGTGTGTGTGTGCGCATACGTAAGGAAGTTGGGGCTATCGGAAATCAAACAGAGGCTGTCTGTGCTTCATGTCCCCTGTTTGAAGACGGGCTGTGATCATTTGGGCCACAAGAGGAGGACAGAATGAAAGAGGGGAGCGAGCAAGTTGCAAAGAGAGAATCAAAGAGCTGCCTTCGAAGGCTGGTCATACAAATGCCTTCCAGCCTCGCTACTGTGAATCTCACACTCTCTAACAACACAAACCAGCCCACCACAGCTACAAAGACTCGTGCGTGGCTCTGTAGTGAGCAACAAGAGAGGACAAACAGAGGCGTGACTACGAATAAACTACATGTAGTTCTGCATAACCCCAGAAGGCCCACAGATGGACAGACAGAGAGAGAGATAGACAGAGGTAGAGAGCGGGAGGGGAGGGGACAAACGCTTGAGGTTTATTTGTGTAGGTTGGAGCAGCATGACAGAAAAGCAACAGAGAACATGACAAGTGAGGAAGAAAGGGGGAAAAAAAACAAAAAGGAGGAACAAAGGCTGTGACCAAATTACAGCAGGTGTGTGTGTGTGTGTGACAAGTGGATGTGTGCGGCTGTGTTTAATGCTTGACTTCTATGCTGCTCCCTATTTCGTCAGATGCCCTTCTTCATCTGCATGTATCTCAAAACCACTGTTTATAATATCTTTAAACACTGATATTACATCAACAGACATGGATGGATCAGTGGATAGATGGAAAGATTTTATGGGCTTCTAAGAAACCGTCGGGTTTGGGAAAACTAGCCTGCTGGATAGCTTAAGTGTATTTCATGTATCTAAAGGTGACAGCATGCTTCAATCATCATCTAAACCAGACTGGCAACTGGCCAGGTGTGCAAACGTGAGAAAGTAAGCAGTAAGATTTTAAAATTCTCTCTCAAGCTCTGCTTGTAATTGTTTTCACACTTATGAACGGCTTTAGTAAAATAAAGATTGTTCAAAAGTGTTCACCACTATCTCCATATTTGAACTATTATTGTGTCTAACCCCTCTCTGTGACGGCAGGCCTTCAAGTCTGGCTGAACAGGTCTTTGTATTCCAACATATATACATATATCCAGATGTTGCTCTAGGTGTAAATTTAAATTGTATGTTTTCTTTTTAGTTTAAGTCATAAAAGAATGATCTGTAAATTAAAAATCAGTATCATGGGTTTGCATGCTTTAGCTTTGAGTGTTTACACAGATAACATTACCTCTGTATACCCTAATCAAACCACTCACCACTACATGCGTATCCTTGGACATTACCCCTCACATAAATCTAATCCTATATATATATAAGTTTACTGCAGGCCATGTTTGTAATCTTTAACATTAAGGTCTCTCAGATATTCAGGCATCTATAAGCTGTTCCACACCCACTATTTAACACATCATCAACACCTTTTTTTTTACATTTACACATTTATCACTATAGGGATTTGTAGTTTTTAGGATGGTTATACCTGCATCTTCCGTTTTCTGTGAATTACATTATGACAATTCTGCTTTTAAAAGTTGGAGCACCGCATGCAACTAAAATGTAATTCTGTGATAGTGCATGTGAACATGTAAACCTTCTTCTTGAGTAGTACTGTAGGAGGAGAAATTACATATTAAATCAGCATCAGAAGTGGCTTTCACTGCTAATGACCAAAATTGAATTTGAATGGCTACATGCTCAGCCAAGTCAACAGCTGTCAAACATCTAGTATGCATCTGTGGACAGATAAAACTATAAACTCTCTCATGCACATACACCCGCACACATGGTAGTAAAATGGTTTAGTCCAGTGGCTCCTCTAGTACAGGTCAAAGTCATCATGTTGCCACATTAATATGCATGTCATTCTCCACAGCTGGCTGCAAAATACACACACACGCACGCACACACACACACACACACACACACACACACACACACACACACATTCCTTGCTTCATCCCTTAAACACACGACAGCCCGCCATGCAGCCAGTGTGTTAGCGCTGGCCAGATGACAGGAAAACACACTTAAACACAGATCAGAGCCAGGAGCAGCAATTGACGAACGCACTCACACACACACACACACACACCATCAGGCTGACAGACATATAAACACAAATACACACACACACACACAGACTGAACAAACTTGCCTCCCGCAGCCTTCAGCACCACAGGGCACCACCGCCACATCTGTGCCCATCTCAGACACCTCGGCTGTGGGCAGCGGGGGTGAGAGAGTGCACTGGGAGGCTGGCATGGGCTGGCATGGCCCTGGCAGCGGATGGTGTGGAAGGGAACAGCAGCCAGCGGATGACAGGAGGGATAGAGGGAAGGAGAAGAGAAGGGAGGAATGCAGGACAGGAGAGGAAAAAAAGAATAATGGGAAAGAAAAGATGGTGAAAGAGAAGATGATGTTGCAGAAAGAAAAGGAACTGTGTAATATTTAGAAGATGGTAAGGAAGGACAACTAAGGACATGAAGACAAAAAAGAGCTGGAGGTAGAAAAGACAAAAAGGTGAATATACTGATGGATGGATGGGAAGAGTAGATAAAAGAGGAGCGAAGGAAATGATGCAGGGAGACAGAAAAAGACCGAGATAGAAAGATGCAGAAATAGAAAGAAGGAAAGAAGACAGAAGATGGAGGTAAGGGTGGTGGTGGGGGGCCGGTAGTGCCCGTCGTGAGAACGGGTGCAGGGCACTGGCAGGTGGCACCGAGGCCAGGCTGTCCAGTGACCATCAGCCACACTTTTCTGTGTGTATGTGTGTGTAGGTGTGTGAGTGAGTGAGTGAGTGTGTGTGTGTATGTGCGCGCCAGGGACAGAAGAAAGGCTCAGGCGCCATTTTGGCTCTGCTGGAGCTGTTGCTGGGCTGGGCACTGGCCTGGTGGCACAGAGCGAGCAGTGTGTTTGTGTGTACATATATATATAAATGTGTGTGTGTGTGTGTGTTGCATTATGTTGTGGCATGCTTAACAGGATTAGAGGTGACCTGGTGAGGTCCAGTTGGTACCGGGACCATGGCACAGCAACGCGCATGTGTGTTTATGTGTGTGTGGTTTGTATAATAGGATTAGCTGTTACCTGGTGCGGTACAGTTGGTGTGCTGGTCTGAACTGGACTGGACTGGGCTGAGCTGGGCAGGAGCTGGGCAGAGGGGAGCGCTGTGTGTATGTGTGTGTGCGTAAGTGTGGTGGCATGTATAATAGGATTAGGTACTACCTGGTGAGGTGCAGTTGGCGCTGGGCATTTGCCAGCTGTTCTGCTAGGCTCAGGGCTTCGGCCTGCCATTGGCTCCCATCCTTTTGGACCGCCTCCAGATGCTGCCGACAGCCAACCAGCTCTGAGCTCAGCCTTTCCACTTCCTGTCCCGCAGAGATGGAAGGAGAGAGGGAAGAGGAGGTGAGGAAATCTTTCACAACAATCCACCTTATGCCCTCAAACAAACACAACGTCAAAGGCCGATTACATCGTCATGTTAAGGCTGACAAGGGAATGACTTGAAGTTTTAGCATCTAAATTTCAAAATAGTTTGAATCCAAATGGTAAAACTGTACTTTGAAATATCTGAGGAACTCATATTTTCTATGAGGGATTCTAATTCACAAGACCTGTGTCATTTAAAAGTGTAACCAGGACTTCTCTTGCACTGCATATTTATTAATAACTGATGCTTGTACAAATAATTTGGGATAAATTTGGACATAATATTTGAGGTGTTCTTGATTTTTCTTCTTACACCACAGTATAGCTTCCTCAAAAAACGGCGACTGTTTACTAAGTGATTGAGTAAATTAACCAATCATTGGCTAACATGAAAACTACTGACCTAATCTAATCCATCTACTAAATCTAATCAGTGGGTTGAATGCAGACGTACCTGTGCAGCCTTTTCCATCTGTCTGCTGGTCTTGGCGCCGAGCTCTCGGAGCTCTCTCTCTGCCTCCTCTTTCTTCAGCTGGGCCTGGCTGAGTTGATATCGCAGCTCCACACACACCTAGAGAGGACAAGGATGGTTTAAAAACAGCTGAGCATTTTAACAAATATTACTTCCTGACGGTTTCTTCATCATTTGCCAATTTTTTATTTTCTTTTTATCATCTTAGCCTGTCCTCATCCTGGAAAGTCATTGCTTACTGATCTAAATACAGTATAACATTGATCTTTTTGGCAAAGACTTTCACTAATCTTTCCTCTAGAAAGCACCCATTTAGGTTAATAAAATCACACATCTCATCACATGCTTACAGTTACTATATTGATTATATCTATATATCTTAATTATAGTTTGTCGGTGACAGTCGATTATAGAAAACAAACTAAAGTTGGTATGGGTTCTGTCTTCACTACACTTCAGCAGTGTATCAGATTTTCTGACACTTTTGACACACTTGAACCAGAGTCCTTCAGTTTAAGTCAAACCTTGCAGGCTACTAGTCAATTTGGTCACTGCTTTTCTACCATTTGCATGCATATATATACCCACAATTAAAATCTAAGCATCTTGAAATGAAGTTTGGTTACTACCTTACCTTAAACGTACTTATGCACTCACATTGAATTAACTCCTTCCACAACACCCAGAAAATAAAGGGTGAAATAGATAAAACTTTGCTACCATCCAGTGGATTTACAGAGGCATTACAAGTAGACGGCACAAACTGGAGCTAGGTATCAGGAGTGTTCTTTACCTCTGTTCCTTCAAAGCTAGAGGCATCTTTTTTAAGTGCTGGTTCTGCAGCATCTCAATCTTTCACTGCAGTACTGAGGCTGCATTTTTTGAAAAAGTTGAAACGACTTCACTAGTTGTCCTGGATCACGCTGATTCAAACTGCTCATTCCAAACTATGGGCAGCATATGCACCAATTGCAAACACTGTACCTTGGTATTGTCTTGTTCTTGACTTGTAAATTTGCGAAGAGTGTCTTCCAGCTGATTGGTCAGTGAGCTCTTGTCTCTGTGAGCTCTGTCTAGCTGCCCCTCCAACTCAGCAACACGTTGGGAGAGGCTGGATACCTGGTACACACAGTTTTTCCACAGACATTCCATTAAAAAGTCATAATGTCCATGTTAACTCTTTACAGCAACATTAAGAGCTTCAATAAGAGCTGCCACCATACATGGGCCCCATGTAGCTAAGTGCAACTAATAATAAATATGTTGTTACTTGTACATTATAAAATAGCCCCAGTCATGACTTCTCTATACACACACACAAAAAAAGAATGAGTAAGATTTACTGTATGTGCCAGCTCGTCTTTCTGTTTCCGGGCCTCAGCCCTGCCCTCCTCTCTGGCCTCAGTCAGTCTCTCCTGCAAGGCCTGCGCTTCTCGTTCCAGCTGTTCTCTCTGTCGAGTCAGCTCCCTGGACAACTGCTCACACTGCACCTCCACCTGCAGGTATACAAGCAGATACAGAGGGTTTGCCACAAGTAACCGCCCACAGCAAGAAGAGAAAACACAATTTTAGAGGACAACTTTGAGCCAACACAGCTGGAGAGGTGTGTGTAGGCGTTTCTCTGACCCTAGCTTTATGCAGATTTGCTTCCTCTGCCATCTCCACAGCCTGTTTGACCTGGAGACAGGCAGACCACTCCCTCTGCTGCGCCTCCTGCTGACTAGCCCTCACAGCACGCAGAGCCACCAGTAACTCATCACGCTCTCTGGAAGATCAACAGACAAGAACATGCACAACCAGAATTAAAAAGAACATGGGGGCACTTATTTCTGTATCTTTCTTTGCAAATGTTGAGTCCAATTTTGCTATGCACATGTAATAACAAACAAAAACAGGCGAGCTGTAGGGTACAAAAAGGTAATTATAGATCTAAACCTTAAACTGCAGAGTATGAAGAGTTGATCCACAGTGGCTAACTCATGACTGATCAGCAGAACATATTTGTGAGTGTGTGTGTGTGTGCGTGTGTGTATGTGTGTGTTATCACTGACTTTGTGAGCCTGTCAATAGCCTGGACATGCAGATTTGTGTGAGTCCCAGCCAGAACAGCTTCGTGCTGTGCACACTTCAGACACAATCCCGCCACGCAGGGAGCTCCTCCAGCCCTCAGTGCATCTGCGGCCTGCTTCTCCTTGCGTCTCAGAAGAACCCTCACCTCCTCACACTCTTTCTGACTGACTGACAGATCCTTCCTGTTGATGAAGTCAAAATATGTAACATGGAGAAACAGAGAGAGATGGAAGAGCAGGAGACGAGTACTGTTCTTTTAATTCTTAATGAATAAAAAAAGAAAATAAAAAGCCTAAATTACTGGCTACGCTGGATTCACAGCTATAGTTCACTGACCTGAGGGAGATGACCTGAGCCTCCAAGCTTTCCACCTGGGCCTGGTAGATCACTTTCAATTGTTCCTGAGAAACATACACATTTTCAGGACAGACAATATATTTGGCTTTGGATCACAATGAATTAAACAGGATAACACGCAACATAAAAACCTATGATACTGCATAAATTCCACGACTGCTAAGAACCACGAGTATATGGAAGATGAGAACTCAGAACAGTAACTGTAAGACAGGTCAGGTTACCCCTACCAGCTCATTTTTCCATGTGGTGTGTTCTGCTCTCTGCAGCACACTGTGGCCAATTTTCGAGGTCATGTGGCTGTTGGATGCCACACTCTCATTCACCTGAGGAACACACAAGGACAGATGATGAGCCACTTTTCCCAAGGTGATCGTTCAATTGACAAACCAGTGTCATTTAGAGTTTAAGTTTATTAACACCTATTTAAGTGTAGTTTACATTTCTTTTAATCACTCTGCACTAAATGCTGGATGTAATGAAATTTACTCTGTCTGTACACTGTGAAAAACAACAGCTATAACAGCTAACAAAAGTGACAAAAAAGTGTATGTGCCAGTTACAGGTGACGTTTTGAGTGATTGTTTTCCATATTATGTACACAGTTACATAATAATATGAAAATACACCATATGCTTTTTCGTGCATAAACACACACGCGCGCACACACACAGTACCGTGGAGTTGTGGATCGTGTAATCTTTGAGTGATTCATCCACAGCTTTAGATTTGAGTTCTAAATGCAGCTTCTCATTCTCCACCACCACCACCCTGATTCGCTGTTTCATCCCCTGCAGCTCTTCCTGAGGTCACACACACAGAAATAAATCAAAACATATCCAAATCAGCACACCAGTTAAAAAGGACTGCAGATATAAACACACAGGTACACTTGTGCACATACCTTGCAGAGTTTGACCTCAGCCTCCAGGTGTTGAATGTACTCTGATTGGTTGTGAAGCACTGGGACCAAATCCTGAAAGACAGGCAAACTGGACCTTGCCTCCTGTTGCACCCTCTAGCAGGAGAGAGAAGAGTGACCATCAAAAACGCAGTAGAATGGCAAGCAAAACACTGATATCATGGAAGTGAAAATAATACCACATTTAACTATGGAGACTGTAGCATGACAGATAATTCTGTAGAAATGCAAAGCTGCATACTCTACCTTAGATGGAGACTGTTTCCTTGAAGGAGAGAGAGGAGCAGGAATATCTTTGCACTGCTTCAGTAGAAGGCTCTTCAGCTGATTGACTTCAGCGCCAAACGACACCAAAACAAGCATGCGCACAAACATAAGAAGCATTTTGTTATAGCTTTGTGTACTGTCTATCACCAAGATTCTGCAGAGTGAGATTTCCAGGTGTCGCACTACAAGGTGTGAGACAGCCATCCCACATCTAATCACTGAGTCACCTGCTTCGCTCTGTGTCTTTTGGCTCCATGCTGCCTTGTTCTCTTCAGCCATGGTGGAGAGGAGGCTGCCATCACTGCCTCTGACCTCCTCCACCTCTTCTCCATCAGGGTTCAGCTGTTCCAGGGCACCGCTCAGCTGCTGGATGCTCTGGTTGGCCCGCTCTGAAACCAAAGTACAGACATCAGTATCTAAACTGATCGAACTCTATTGATAACCATTTCATCATTTTAAGGAAGAATTATATTGTCGTGCTTGTCTTATCATGATAATTTTGAATGTCTTATATGAAAGAAAGCAATATTAGTTGTACAGCTCTGGCCAAGTATAGATACATTAATGAGAAAGACTTCTAGCCTGTCAATTTACACACCTTGGTGTCCTGGCAAATGTTCCTGGAAGTCTGTTGTTTGGCAGATCAAAAATGTATAAGTAGTGTTAGCTATCTCAAACTGGAGCATGTTAGATCAGTGTTTGTTCTCATGGAAATGTAGCCTTAGCTACATTCATTCATTTCTGCCAGGGCGCTTGTTCCGTCAGTTAGACTGAGGAATCAGCAACAGGTGGCAGTGATGCGACTTTAACCTCATCCTCCTCTTCATAATGGTGCTGTGAATGACACAACTCTACACATCTCACCTTTAACTGAGGCATTCAACCTTTCAGGCACTTAGTAAGTTATTAACAATTTAGCTTCTCATTATGTGAAGTAACTTAAGTTAGCAAATGTAACACGGTAAATCCTGAACTTACGTCTCAGTTCCTTCTGGTAAGCACCGAGCTGCTCCGCTTCCTCCTCGTCTGAGTCTAACGGCTTCATTGATGTAAAACCTACGTTATTTCACGTTATGTTACTAACTTGACGTGCTAAGCTAACTAAACATGCACAACTACAACAACAGCCATCGCAACGGTCATCGGTACTCAACGTTGATGTGTTTGTTTTCTTAAACCTGCGTGCCCCGAGGGCGGTGTTCTCGTTTTCTGTAATGTAACCGCCCCGACAAGGAGTTCAATCAGTCTATACGTGAATATCAAAACGAGTCAACCATCTGCCAACGGCTCTCACTTCCGAACTCGAGCTGGTGCTGGGAGTTGTAGTCATTGTTTGTAGTCACAATGAATAGATCCATGTCTGCGGCCCTGTGGTGAATAGGGTGTATTGCAACTTGACACAAAATTGATTTGAGTGTTAGAAGTAATACTGCGGTGCTCAGATATTTTACATAAGTAAAGGTATCAGTACCACAATGTAACAATACTCAGTTACAATTACCACTTCTGCATTCAAAATCCTATCTAAATGAAAGTGCAGAAGTATTATCAGGTATAAAGTTAAACTTGAAGTAGTAAAAGTAAAATAAGCCTAATCATTATTGGCTCCTATGGCTGATATATTATCATATATGACATTATTATTTTGCTGTTGTATCTAGTCGAGTTGCAGCTTATTTGAATTACTTACATTCAGTTTGGTAGTGCGCTGGTTCTCAACCTGTGGGTCAGGCCCCTCCAAAAGGTCACAGGATAAATTGGATGACATGGACCCCCATCTAGATGCTGCTATTTGTTAGGGAGGAACAGGACAAGGGAAAAAAAGAAATTATTTAACTTCTTTAAATTTAGCTTCTTTAAGCAATATCTCTCTATATAAAGACTGAATCAAATGACTCAGACTCATATGGGTGTATGCAGAACCCACAAAAACACATAGCTCTATAGCTCCCTTAGTTTTAACTATATTTACTTCATTGTCAAACTGGCTCATGGTATCTGAGGGATGAAAGGAGAGTGTCTGTTTGTTAAATTTGCAAACTGCAGCTTTGAGAAAACCAATCATTACATGGATAAATATATTTATTTTTGCACAATATTTCGTGTACTGGGTACAAAAAACTAAAAAATGTCAGTCTCCTTTGTTAAGTAGATTGGACAGGATAAAATCTGAATAATTCCTAAGGGGAAATTTCTACTGCAACAGAAAATATGATGCAGATAAGAATATAAACAACTAGAGAGCTATTAATGCAGCATAACTAGTTGCTAAAGCAGAAAAACAGGTTAGCGCCAAGTCAACACAGTTAAGAGTCCTGTAGCTACACAGTTAAATATCACCTGGTGTTCTGTGCTTTGCCCTCTGTTACTTTCACTTCTCTCATCAGCTTACCTTTGCAGTCCAGTGAGTCACCATCAAACACCCACATGCATACACAGACTTGCATACAAAGATTGGATCTCTGATAGAAGGCCAACAACTAGGTGATCAGTTGCAGGATTACTCAGAATTCAGATCATAAATAGGCCATTTGGTTGTGAAATTGTGGACATTTCACATGAAGAAACAGCAGCTTATTTTAAGCAGTTCCACTTTTTAAAGTGTTTATTAATGCATTTGTCAACCATTTCTTTGTGAGGCATTCATAACAGTTTAAAATACTTGTTTATCATATTTATTTATTAAGTATGTACTGTACATTTTGTTTTTACTGTATTTATTAATAAAGTATTCCTTTATTTAGACATACTTCCTCTTCACTCTGGGATTTCTTTGTCAAAGTACTATTTCTCAGGAATCAACTGTCAAGCTTAGCATGTCTTCATGAGTTTTCAACACATTTACAAAGAGTTTTAAGCCAGTTTTAAACAAACCTTATTACAAACTGTGAGGTTTCATTCATGAGTGTAATTTTATATTATTAAATATAATTACAGCTATGTACTCAATCATTTGTTTACTTTTAAACACCAACTCTTGATAATAGTTGAAGAATAGCTGATTATACAAGAACGCACTGTGTACATGGAGCATACTGTATTTCCTCTCTGGACCTTCTATAACCTGAAAGTGGAAGTTGCCTCCAGGAAAAGATGACACAGACTTGGGGGAGTTTCAAATGACATTCAGCTATAAAAATATTTTTTTTAGTTGATGTGTGTGTGAGAGAGAGTGAGAAAGGGAGAGATACTGTTCAGTGGAAGGGTGTATCTCAGATCAATGTTTGCTTACAAAAAGGGTCTGACAAAGGTAACCATGGTTACACCCTCTTCCTATTGCACAATAACAGATAACTTCCTTTTAAACGAGTCCCATCTGTACTTTTGATTTTTGCAACATATTAGTTTTCAGCAGAAGAGGTGGTGAGTCAGACCTTGGTGGGTTCATTCATGAACAGACACTGTGTCGTAATCTAGATTTAACATTTTCATTCACAGTTTATTGTGACGGCTCAAACTGAGTTTGGCTCATACTGTACAGATTTAAAATCAGTTGTGTAAATTTGGGTTTACTGTAACTCTTTTTGTCCTGAAAACCTTTCCACTAATTGTTGTGAATGCCTTACTGTACAATGCATCATGTCAGAGCACTGAAAGAGGTTCAGTATCCCCTGGATCAAGACAGGATTACAAACCAGGCAGACCCCTAGGAGCCCGAAACCTCCATATTTACCACGTCAGCTGGCATATTCGTAGATATTTAGATACCCATACTTTACTTGAGTATTTCAGTGTTATGCTACCTCATTAATCCACTGTTAGCTCTACCTCAACCAAATACAACAGTAAATACATCAATAAAATGAAGCTTATAGAAAGATGCATCCAATAATACAATATATAAAACTGAACACACACATTTTCTTGTATAATTATCTTTGATACTTTAAGTACATTTTGCTGATACTCCTGTGCTTTTCCTTAGAGTATTAAGTGTGATTCTGAGTGCAAAATGTTTACTCATAATGGAGAATTTCCACAGTGAGGTTTTGACAGGTACTTACTTTTTCCACTGCTGTGAAGAACAACATAACCACATTAACAATGTTTAGTTCATTTCAAAAGTGGTAAGGCTAGGTATTAACTTGATCTTACCATTTATGAATTTACAGAGGAATCATTTAATGATATTATACAAATATGTTTTAATGATTTATGTATATGATTAGAAGCAGAGAGGGGATTTCTGGCACAATGACACCTATATCTAAGGTGTGTGGAGATGGGAAATGAGGACTGAAGATGTTAAAACTTTATTAAAAATAATAAATGTTCTCAGAAAAATTGCAGTTGAACTGAACTGAACTTTAGAACTGAAGAAGAAGGAAATGATTGATGTTTTTTTTTTAGACCTGTGAGGAGTGTTGTTAGATCTAATCCATTACAGTGGAAGTCAGTTAAACATCAATTTGAATTGTTTTTGACTGATCTTGCATACATTAGCTGTATTGTGATATTTATCGATATCAGAAAAATATTCTTATTAATGTTTTCATAACTACATCGCCCGGTTCTTTAGGTGATGCGTCTTCTCTTGGACACACGGTTCAGTATTTGTCATTTAAGTGAACAGCACTTTCTTGTGTTCTTGTGTTCTTTTCTCTTACCACAGACACTTGGTCATGAAAACAGGTAAAACTTTGGGTGCAGTTCTTATCTTGTAAGTCACACATTTTGCCTAATAGAATCAGTTTTATATGACGGTTGCATAGGAAGGTTTACTGCACCGCATCAGTGAACCGCTCACATGTCAAGTCAAACGGCGCTCATCTGCAAAGGAGCAGTTGTACTGGGGAGTGTTTGCATGTCGGGGTATTTCCAGGAAACCACATCAGCCTACCAGCGTAGCTGTGGTAGGAGCTGTAGGTTGAGAGCCCACGCATAAACCCCATGGTCCCACACTTGTTAAATGTCACTGCCCTGCCATATATATATACTTAAAACCAATTCCCCACCTGTCACTGCCATATCTCCCCTTTCTCCAAACTCCCCCCTCCCACTGCATGATCCACTCCTCCTGAGTAAACTGTGTTTTTTTTTATGTGAGGGTGGGGGATCCTGTTTTTTTTTTTTTTTTTCTTTTCTTTTCTTTTTTTAAGCATGACTCTCTAACTTAAGCCTGGAAAGAACTGAATAGAGACAAAAAAGCACCTAAGAAAAACATCACCATTTGAACTTTTTTTGGATGGAAATGTGTAACAATGAGAAAAGAAATAAGAACGACGGTAGGCGGAGAGAAGACAAAGAGAAAAAGATCTAACCCAGTTAAGCATGGGAAAATGGTGCACTCTGCCACATCTAAACCAGGCCTCAGTGATCGGTTATCTGATGGCTTTTTGCAGCACCCACTGTACTTCCTACACTGGTGATGGACTCGGTGCCAATAGTGAGCAACTGCCTTTCAGCAAAAACAGATTTAGGCAGTACACGGCGCAGTGGAGAGAGAGGCAATGCTGTAACAAGAGTGCAATGTTGAAATCTGAAAGAGCACACACAAGCATACTGTATGTGTAAGTGCTTGTAGGGAAGCACACATGGCTGTGTTGCATACACATATCCTGAGATAGTGCAAGTCCACACACACCACCCAGACACACAAACACACACAAAGTAACTACAGAGACAAGAACCACATCAGACAGATTTCAGATTTCTTAATAAAAATAATTCATTTCAGGACGACATATAAATAATTATTGAATCACACAATACAGATATCTTGATATGAATAAATACTTAACAAATAAAACCAGGCTTTTTTTCATACAATACCCTATTGTCGAAAGGTCACACAAAGAAACTTCCACACCGTTTGCATGTTTTGTTACACCTTCTGCTCTTAAGCGATGCTCTTCCTACTGTTGGAATGTCCCTAAGCGAGTCGGAGTACCATTCCTAAATGCCTCAGCAGCTTAGACAAGTCATGTGCAACTTATGTGATCATCTCCCAGTCAAACTCGCTCAGAACCCCCGAAACGAGCCGACCACTAATTGGCCTTTAATTGATTAAGGTTTGTCTAGAGGTGATTAAAGCACACAGAGATTCTACGTACAGGCCGTCAACACGTGGGCTGGCCTGACAGCTTTAGATACAGTTGAATGAAAAGGCAGACCGAGAGCCTGTTTGTCTATGCTTTTCTAACCAGAGCCACAGATGGACATCTGCCTACTGCAGCGGAGCTCTTCAGCAGAAGTACGAGGGAAATAACTGTTCCATTTCATATCACATTTGAGTTACTTTGATAAACGTTTTATGCTTGAGGTTATCTCTGCAGATAAATATTTCCTTGTATTAGGATAAAATAGACACTCATGGAAAGACAGTGCCCGTTTGGGGATTTTCAACATGAGAGAGCTTGACAAGCTCTAATCTGTTGTTAAACAGAATTGGAGATGTCTATCTGCGGCACTCTAGTTAGTTCAGAATGGTCCAGGCTGGCCGTTTTTAAGGAGGTAACAACAACTGTTTGGCAATTGATGGCACACGTATTCTTTTTTTTTGGCAGAAATAAAACCAAATATATCAAAATACAATTAAAAAAATCCCAAAAGAAATTATAAAAAAAAAACAAAAAAACAATAAACAAAACAGGAATGTCAGTTTTGCGTATTCCAGACGCACACATGCGCGTATTGTTTGTGTGTGTGTGTGTGTTGGAGATGAGGCATCGGGTTGGAAGGTCCTACAATATGGACCAAGATCCATATTCACAAAAGCATTTTATAGGTGGGAGCGCTGATTCAGGGTCACTGATCAGGCCCCTCTGGTCCATAAAATTTTAATCACTACTTAAAGGCAAAACTTATCGAGGATCATCAGCCCCCAATACTGTGCTGTTGTAGCAGCAGCACAAAACACATTCAGATAAACAAGATTAGCCAAAGCAGGCAATGGGATTGCTCTCTGAAGTTTTGAAAATTGTCGCCTTGGCACATCCAGTGGGGTGGAGCAGAGAGGAATGCGTTCTCTGTGGGTTTGTTTACCTACACATCACCTCAGGCCAGGGTGGGGCGCGTACAATCTCACAGAGTCGTGTTTGCGTGTGCATGTGTGTGCATACGTGTGTGGCAGCGAGGTGGGTAATCATCCAGACTTTACCCTTCATTATGTTCTCAGTTCTCTCTTAAGTTGGCAATCCCCTTTTTGACAGGACTGGAACTACTACATCTGTGTGCGCATGTGTAGGTATGTGTGCGCATGTGTCTATGCGTTTCTAGGTGCTTAAGTGGTCAGTAAACAGGAAAACAACGTCCAAGGCAACAGATCTGTTTTTTGGAGGAGAAGGGAGGGGGGAGGAAAGGAGGAATAGAAAGAGAATGAGTCCTGTCTCTACTGTGTTCTCTGCCTTCTGTCCGCTGACACCGCCAGCATGTTGGCTACAATGGAGAGGCTTGTATTTCTGTACATGTAGCACCAAAACTAGCAGGGGCCTGCCCTGTCTGTCTTGCACTGTTCAGACACATGGTCTGTTCTTGCTTTCTATATCAAGCAAATTCACAATAACTTCATATAACAGATAAGTAACAATACTAAGGTTAATTTGTCTCAAAATATAAACTAACACTGCTATTGACTGACTAATGGAAGAAAATTAATTCTTGATAATTTTACAATATTGATTGCAAAAGCCTTATTTGGCAAATCTTTGTCTACGGAGGGAGGACATAAATGAGCAATTTTGGAGAACTAAGCTAAACACTTGACTTGCTTCGCTTTAGCCCAGTTTGGCTCACTTCTGCTTACAACTTCCACAGGTTTGTTGCTGGGCTTCCCCAACCACTGCATCCCTCACTCTACAGAGCAAATGCTAGACAGACAGGCAGACAGATACACAGATGGGTTAAGACAGACAGACAGACGGGGGGTATAAATCCTTGGCTGTGGTCTAGAAAGCAATGTCAGATGCTTCTCATTATGTCAACATACAATCATTTTGTCCGGCACGCTTTACTACGTACCTCTAAATACATATTGTACACAAGAGTTAAGTCAGTTGCTCTGACATGTAGCCAAACCTCTCACCGTGTTAAGTGCACAGGGCACGTCTGATGATAATAATTGCACAAAGAGGTATTCTGGAGGCTATGTCTACTGCGAACACACACACACACTCACTCCCCCCCACGTACACACATTCTCTCTTCACATTCTACATGGGGGGGTTTGATTTTCAGGCCATAAGGTTACTAGTTAGTCACTAGCTAGTTAGTTAGTTGGTTAGTTAGTATCAGAGGTGCATTGACTGGCATGGGGTGCCCACAGCAGGGCAGCGGCTCTAGCGTGCTAGCGATGTGTCATCACCGTCGTTGCGTGCATGGGTACGTATGTGGTCAGCCGCGGTAAATCTGTTTGAAGTGGTCACACTCATTGCAGTAGCCCTGTTTCTCTTGGTTGGCGTAGTGGTCGCAGCCCTGCGTCCGGCACCGCTGCTTGGACTTTTCCTTGGGCGCCTGCGCCCGCCTTCCCACCTCTCTGCCCTGGCCTCGCGTATGGCACTCTGGGCAAAGGTCTGTGCAACCTGGGGACACATTACTGCAGCCACTCCGCCGGCACTGAGTCTGGGTCTGGGTCTGGGATTGCTGTGAAGGTCTGGGTTTGGCTGCTCGGTCACGCTTTTTGTGCAAAAAGAGAGGGGGGTGGGAACAAAGAGAAAGAGAAGACAGGTCAATTGACAACTGTGGACCGGGAAGATATTGCAAGAGTTGACAAAGTACAGTACTGCACGAGTTAAGGTGTGGCAGACCCCTACCATGACTAGAGGAGGGGAGTGTGGTGTGCGATGTGCCACCTGGTTGAGCCGTGCGCTTTGCTCTTTGACGTAGCACTTGTCGCAGTAGCCCTCCAGCATTGCCTTGCCAACTGCACCACACCCAGGCCCACGACACCGTGAGGCGTTCTGGAAGCCTGCCTCCAAACCATGCCGGCTCTGGACCGGGGCTGGAGGAGGGGTCATGTCTGAAACAGACAGTGGCCATAATAAGCAATGTCCCCGTAATAAGAAAAACAAAAATACAATTAAAAATTACATATCAAGAACTTCTACAAAGCAAAATTAAACTGACAAAGACTTTTGTTTGTAACATGATAGAAATTTTCCATTTTTGTTTCAGGACTTACGGTGGTTGGTCTGATAGTCTACGTAGCAAATAGTGCAGAAACCCAGCTTCTCTGGTGTCCCAAAGAACTGGCAACCAGATCTTTTACAAGGCCGGGCCAGAGGGGTCTGCCAGGCTGAGGTGTGCCCTGGGGTTAGGGTGAGGCACGGCCGCTCAGCATCTCTGCCCTGGCTCCAGGCTGAAGACGAGGCCTCAGTTCTGGGGTTACTCTGCTGTGGCTCTCCCCTCTCTGGAGCCTGCTGTCTCTGCATGCAGGGTGGACACAGGCCATTGAATATCCTGAACGCCTCCTGTCTACACATGCTGCAGCGCTCTGTCTCTGTCTCACAGGCCCCCCACTGGGTCCAACCGGAGCCCTGGGCTGGGTGGGGGACTATAGGCCCCCCGTTGGGGCCTGGGTGTCCTGTAGCAGCCGTTCCAGCTCCAGGGGGTCCATGGTTCTGTCTGGAGTTGAAGCAGCGCTCACAAAGTCCATCATGCTCCACACTGAGGGTGAAGAGGCAGCCAGGTGTCTTGCACTTCATGGCGTGAGTTTCACTGTACAGGCTGAGGCTGGGAGCGGTGGGTGGGGCTGAGCGTGGGCTGGATAAAACCACCCCTCTCCCCGAGGAGGAGGATGGGGGGCTGCTGCTTCGGGCTCCTCTGGAGCTCACCTCAGTCTCTGATCCCCCTATCACACCTACCCCACCTTGTACCCCTCCTCCCTTGGTCTGTACCACCCCTTCTATCCTTGCTCCTCCGCCAGTAGTGGCCTGTCGCTTCTCAAAGCACTCATGGCAATGAGGCTGCGTGTCCACAGAGACATAGAAGGTGCATCGCGGTGTGGCACAGCGGATCTCGATGAGGGAGAGCTGGGAGACGGAGAAGGGTGGTGGGCGCTGAGGCTGGGCGGCCCATGCCTGCTCCTTGTCCTCCTGCCAGCGCTGGTACTCGTGGTTGACAAGCTGCAGGTAGTCCTCCATCAGATTCATGTCTTCAGGGAGATTGCCCTCATCGAGCCTTAGGACAGAAATATAAAATGTAGTTCTTAACTGCATTAAAACCATTAAACCATTTGAATTGCAATATTTACGATTCATCAACCTCAAAATAAAGCTTTTCATTCCTGCGTTGAAACATGCAAAATTGCCTTTAACATCATGGCCAGGACCTTCAATTGGGAAATAAATCTTTTACTTTTTTTTTTCCGTTTTGTCTCTTTACTGGACAGAGCTAATAGTCTGTAAGTACCTTGCAGCATTGATGATCCGTAACACATCGTAGCCCAAGCCTATGACGGGGATCTCTACCAGTAACAAGTAGTCTTTAAGAAGCCTATCCTTCTGCTGCTGTTCCTTGTCCATGAGAAAGTGAACCTTCAGCTCTTCAAAGTCCCCCCGTCCTGGGTTGATCAACGGTACTGCTCGGATCTCTGGAAAAATTCAGACCAAGACGTCACATAAAAAGAAATAAAAACACGAGCAACCTCATATCAGGCCTCAGTCTTTCTCTGTTTGTCGTGCCAACTACTTTACACCGGTCTATTAGAGTTTCCTACCTGGGCCACTGTCTTTGATGGTGATGAGGGGTGCAAAGTGCTGGGAGTCGTAGCCGAGCACTATTGGGTATTTGTAGCACTCTGTGGGTGGCCAGTGTAGCGGCAGATAAATCCCACCCACATTCAGAGGAGAGATGGAGGAGCCAGATTTCATACTCCTGACCACCTGGTCTGTTGAAAAAAAACCACAAATTTAAGAGTTACTAGTAATATTAAAAAAAAAAAAAAAGTTTGTCCAGTTGTCCATGAATAAGTTAAAAATGTTTATAGTGCACTTTTTATAGGACATATTGTTTGCATAATTCTATAAGTGCATCAGTTTCACTTAATCACTTATGTAGAGTGTCAATACAGACACTTTGAATTAAACTGTCATGTGCATGACAACAACAACTTTAAAATGGGAAACTCCAATATGGTTTAAAACAAGTTTCTACATATTCACCCTGCATACAGCTTTTAAAGCACAACATCCACAATAACCAAACAGATGGGAGGTGATACAGTGAAATCAAACACCATGAAGACTTCAAAACAACTAACACAAAAATGTTGAGGCTGGTTGAGTAGATACCTTAACCTTTCTCTATCACCGAAAGACATGTTGATACAAGACCAGTGAGCCTTTGATGGCTAACAAGGAACAGTAAACAGACTTTGAGATGATAAAAAGTGACTACCTGCGATGACGATGATGGGTCTGCGGAGAATGTTGGAGAGGACGAAGATGTGAATATCCTCCAGAGAGTCAAACTGGAGGCCGTTGCTACTGGAGACCGGAGATGCCATCTTCACAATCTTTTCCCACTCCTCCTCCCAGTTCTGGGACACAAAGACACATGCAAGGAGTTAAGATATAAACATGTGCACACTTGTGTAATAAATCAAATTTGTGTAAGATTTCTCACTTATTTGCAGGTTGCAAGAGTAAACAAAAGTTTAGCAGTGATCTTACTGCAGAGTAATGGAAAATGCTTTTATCATGGAATTTGTCTTATCTTCATACCATGGTGGTGTATCTGAGTCCGGTCTGGGTGAACTCCTGGGACTGAAGCAGCTCTGCCTGGAATCGAGCTCTAAAGACACCAGTGTCCGTCTCTTTCAAAACACCATGAAGGGCTTTCCGAAGCACCAGGTCTGTGTCCTGAACGCCCAGCATGTACTGAGAGGCTGCGTGGAGCAAACAATTCCCATCTCCTGTAGAGACACACACAGGCCAGGCAGGCGAACACACACACATTATTAGCACTATGGGCAGTTTACTTTACACATGGGACACAAAGTTCTTAACTTGTACAGTGGAACATGCAAGTGCACATGCAAATGCAGTGTATACACAGCTCACATAACAGAAAATCGCAGTGTGCGCACACACAAGCGTAACAAAAGTCTGGGGATTTCCAGGCTGTCGGGCTGATTGTTGCACTATCTGGTGTCTAGACTATTATATGACCCTCACATGTCTGACACACATACTACACACACCACTGACAAAGCTCAGTGTCTACCTAGCTGGCCTGAGAAAAATGGCCCTTAATTTAGCTGGGAAACATTTTTTAAAAATTAAATATCACTCCTTTAATACCTTAATCTGCTCAGAAAATCTCCAACAACATGCTGTCTAGTTTCATGTGAAATAAAACTATTTCCTCTATATTCTACTAATTGTCCAGAGAGATAGAGTTAGTTCATCAAAAGGCATTTGTGTGTGAGAGCATGGACAACTAAAAACCCTGGAATTTTATTTAGTCTCCTATGGCAGCACTGGGTCTTTTTCTCATTGTGAAACAGGAGAGCCCATGTTTGTCAATGTGTGTAGCTCTGAAAAAAAAAAAAAAAACCCTGTTGCCACACTAAATGCAGGAATTTCCCTGCGCTAACTTCTGCCTTTTGTGCATGTGCGTGTGTTCCCCTCCTATGATCCCAGTGCATCAGTGCTTCTCAGCTGGTCCTGGACTTTCCACAGGGGCGTGGCTTGGACAGGATGGAATGTTATCTTTTTAACTACTGCTATCAACACCCGATGAAGGCTGTGATTAGCGAGCGCTGATATGTGTGCGGTCATATCCACAATCTATACAAATGTAGTGATGAGCATATTCTTCTCTATCTTTATGATCTGTTCCTATGCTCACTGATGTCTACCTGCCAATGGTTCACATGCACCTAACACATACACACCTTCCTCTGTATAATGCTGCTGTGTCAAAATGAAACTTTCAGACAAAGGTAATCCTAATCTCAGGGTTGTTCATATTACAAGAACTAAGCGTTTTACAGGAAAATGCATTCAAATCACAGGCTAAGAAAACACTACAAGGATTCTAAAAGCTCACGATTAGCGTCATGCCATAGGCCAAACTGTGATCAGATTTCTCCAAACAACATTAACTGTGGTGCAAGGTGACTGTAATGTGAGATACAGTTGTTTTCATTCAACCAAAAAGGAACATCCCACTGTACTCTGAGAAAAAAAACACATCCGCTTCTATTTCAGACTAGCTAGCTGTTGAATTTCTGCGCTCTTGCATCACTCTCAACAAAAAATATATAAATAAATAAAATAAAATGCACGGCTCTCTAGTGAGAAAAGACATCCTCAACAGCACTGTCCTCTACAGAGACACATACAAAGGCATACAAAAATAGGCACAAACATCCAAACATGCATGCATAACTAGTTCCTCTTGTCCACAAAAACACACACAGACTTTTGACCCTGGATTAAGCTGCATGGCGACTAAGGATGAAAGACGGGTCTGCTGGTTTCATCAGTCTATATATAGACACTTCCTCTGTGGCACGCTGGGACACTTCCTGAAAACACACCAGCACAGGACCAGGCTTCATCCTCATCTGTTTGCACATCCAGGTGATATAAGCTTGCAGTGTTGTGCTGTCCCACTAGGGCTCTAGGTTTGTGTCACACATCATTTACTGTGCTACTCTTTTGACTGAAAGCTTTTTAGTAAGACTGGTCCAGCAAAACAAGTCCTGGCTAAGACTATTTTTGCTTCTGCCCTGAAAAGAACTGGAGTGTTAAGTGCCAAATAAAGTGGATATTACATTATAAGGAGAAACCTGAAATCTGTACTTATAAAGGCAGAACACAGCGGCTGTGTGTGTGTGTGTGTGCCCTCTCTGCCACTACAGCATGTAGAGTCAGTGTGCTGTAGCCGAACAAATCCCGCCTGTTGGGGGCACATGACAGACATGGGATGCTGTTTGGGAAAAACCCTCGGATGAGTCCTAGACAGTCAAGACAGAGGACGCACTGAATTTCAATAACGCATTTCTTCAGCGGGCGGAAAAGTTGCATGAAACAGGAAAACGGATATGACCCTGTTACTTTAATTGCCAGGGAGTGTTACGTGTTTAACGAGGATGTTGTGCTTTTATGACGGTCAGTTGTGTTTCGTAAGTCTGGCCTGGGAATGAAGCTGGATTTTGGGGAGGATTGAGAAGAGCTGAGAGGTTTTTAATCTTTTCAAAATTCACATAGAGATTTTAGGCTAATGGGTGAATTCAGCTGGAGGGTGATCTCCTAACAATGCTGTGAGTCCGAGACGCTTGATTAATACGACCTGCTCTCACTGGACGTTCATTGCCGGACGTCTGCTCTCTCACGTTCTCTGTGTGTGTGTGTGTGTGTGTGTCTGCTGAGCTCCAGTGACTCAGCAGCAGCAGTCAGTCAGTCCTCTCTGTGCATGTGTGTGTGTATGTGTGTGTGTTGTCCGTCCTCTGCTCAAAGTCACGTCTGGGTCCTTCAGAGTTAGACACTCAAGCTCTAAATTCTGTCTCATCTTTCTGACATCATCTTTGCAAGACAGGAAATTCCATCCAGGTTACTGGCAGCAGAGGTCAGAAGGGTTTGTCATCATTTCAGGGGTCTTTCTGGAGAGGAAGAGTTACAGTAACTCCTTTAGTAATAACTAACTTCAGAATCAACAGGGCCCCTCTCAAAGAGTTTCACTATGTATGAAAAACGAGCATGAGGGCATCATGCAAAACACTGGGCAAGTTCCTCATATATCCAGTTACTGTTCAAAGCAAATTGTGAGATAAGATCGATATAGGAATTTCTTACTGCTGAGTGTTAATTGCCTCTTTTGACAAACAAAGAAACTATTTCCTCTGGAAACTCACATGTTTAAGACAAACTTAACACTGCTTGATTTCCGCTTCCTTCTTCTCTTGTGAATGCTATGGCTGATGTTTCCCTTCAAAAATTGTTTTTTCCCTTTATCTAAAAATAGACATGAGTCTTATGTACACATTACATGTGTTTAAGTTCAAGCAATTTAGATTTAAAAAGACTATCAGAGACAATGGAACATAGTTAGATTTGGTCCCATCTGATTTCACAGGGCCTGTGACACATCTAATGACTGTCACAAAGACAGCAACATAAGCCTACATCAGTCAGGCAGGTGGGGAACTTAAGGTCAACTTATTTGAGTTGTTTTAAGATCCACTGACATTCACACTCCTTACACACCTACACAGAAAAAGAGGGGACATACCCCTAAGGTTATAAATGAAAAACTGTGGAAATAGTTGGGTCTGAAACATCATCGACAGTAAATAATAGTCCTGCATGTGACGGCAAGAGAATTTCCCAGTACAGAGCTAAGAAGTAAATCAGACCCAAGTCTGAATGTTTGCCTACCCCGGGATGTTCCCGTGTTACAACATCCACGTAACAGAAAACATGACTTAGCAATGGTCTGACTGAATTCAAACACTCAACTCGGCACAGTAAAACCAAGGGGGCTGCTAAATGAATGTATGTGAAAGCGGAACCCGAGTCCCTCGATTGTTGTCACTTACAGTAACCCTGCTTGTGAGTAATGACATCTCAGAATTTACATATCAAATAGCCCTGGCTCGCAATTCTGCACCTCCTCTCTCACAGAAAATGAAACAAAAGCAAAACACATCCTCCGCCGTGAGCAAAGAAGGTCACTACAGTTCCTGAAATCAAGGAACAAAAGTTTGACATCAGCTCTGTGACCAACTGTTGCTTATGTTGAACTTTTTGTTAAATGCCACCAGAACCTCCTGTTCCACAAACCACAGATTTAAACCTCTGATAAATCATCCCCAAACCTCACTAAAATGTTCACAGCTTCATGGAGCTTCAGCCACGAGTAAGAAAATCATAAAATCCGGTTTACTGGAGAATCCAGATTAGTAAAATCTCTCTTACCATTGGTACGTAAGGGCACCATCTTCTTCACCTCCCGACACCAGTTGAGCTTCTTCTCCTGCTCCAGTGAGGCCTGCATGGCTCGGTCCAGGATAGCAGCCTGTACCACCTCCCTGAAGGCCTGCGGGAAGTGGTTCATGGCGATCATCTCCAGAGTGTACCTGTGCATACCCCGCAGGTGGTGCATCAGACCACCACTGGCGGATGGCTTCACCACGTCGTTGGGCACTCGCTGACGGATCTTCACCGCCTTCAGCAGGTTGGAGACAAACAGGAATTTGGGGAGGAAGTTCTGACCCTGCGACATGGCGGATGGGCAGCCAGGTGGATGGAAGGAGGGGAGGAAGAGGAACGAGGAGGAGGGGAAGAAGCAGGAAGAGGAGGAGGAGGAGGAGGAGGAGGAGGAGGAGGAGGCACCAACCACCGATGACCGAACAACGTGGAAACTGAATGGAGAGAAGGGGAGAAGGGGAGTGGATATGTTATTTCAAAGTAAGGTAAAGTAAAAAAGAATAAAACAATCTGGTGGGAAATTTTCAGTGGAGATTCCCCTTCCTTATTAATTGAGACTCAAGACTCAACTTAATTTACAGTTTGTTTGGGAAATCACCCAACGCACAGGATCATCCCACTGTAAAGGCTGCTTGGTGCTTTTTCACTGGAGATTCAAGTGGGCCAAAGAGAATAAAGTACACAAAGGACCCTTTGTATCCCTGTTTGTTCTTTTAATTCTCCTTTTGCGTCTTCATGGTTTTTGAGACTTTCCCCCAACAGGGCGTCCCAGTGTCCCACTGAGCTCAAAGCCTTCCAACAATAAACTGGTGTTTTCCAGACTTCAACTGAAGGCCACCCAGGGCTTCCCGGGCTGCTCGGAAGGTCACACTGACTGCCCCAAAGGCCTCGTCCCTCGCCCACACCTTTCTCTAGAGGGCAAAACTGTCAGCCTGCGTTAAGTCTTTGTTTGAAACATAGGGTAAGGAATTGTTAGAAAAACTGTGATACCTGTGCCTGCACCAGTACCAATATGATACTGTTCTCAATACCATAGACCGAGGAAGGTAAACATTTATTTTTTCCATCAAACAAAATATGTAAACTTCCCAATCAGTCACCCTTTAATGTTTGTCTTACCACAAGCAGCTATGGAAGTCTTTTGCCTGAATAAAATACAACCTAAAGTTTGCAAACTTTCAAGATTTAAGTCAGGAAACTTCAGTTTAAAGGATAAATAAACAAGACTAAAAATATAACTCTTCATTTGATGCCAACGTGTAGACTGTTTTGATACTTACAGTATAATTTAGTTGGTACTTAAAAGTATGGAGGTTCAATGGCCAGTCTCACAGTAGAAGTATTGTGGTAGAGAAGAGGCATTGTTTGATTGTACCACTTGATGTTGCAAAATAATATTTCACTCAAAATGCAAAAAGCAAATTTTCAGCTCACAGGAAGTAGAAAGTGATGGTCAGCACGTAGGCCTGGAGTTTAACTGACTTTTTAACTTGCAACAACATCCTCAAGTCAACCATTTATAAGCTGCCACTCGGTGGACACGGTCTTAAGTTCCCAATTGCAACACCTGAATAGTTTGCTTATAGTGGCCTCTGTGCCTTTACTATTCAAACAGCAGCAGGTGCAACAACAGACTAGGCCATGCTAAAGGGCTACTCAGTCGCACGAGGGACCAGACAACACACAACAGACACCTGGATGTCAGCGAGCGGCGTTGACACGAATCATTAATCGCTGTTTGGTGTGTTGGCACCGCTGGAAGACTTTAGGGGCAGACAGGCAGTGGGCTCAGCGGTGGATGCTGCGGGTTTAGGGATGGCTGGCTACACAAAAACACAATAACAGGAGACTTTGCTGACGTTAAAGGCTTACGTAATTCCAATGACAACTACCTTTGAAACAATGTAGCGTTGAATCGCGTCTCGCACCGCGGGTATTGACACGGAGCAGCGGCGCCGATGCTACATTTGGCTGTTTAAATGCCCCGTAATCCGCTCGAGGGTGACGTCTTTGTAAACAATGGCTGTCAAAGCCACTGTCGTGAGCGAGGCTTCAAGCTTCCTCCATGTCCCCAGAAACACGACCATACATTACTCAAGGCCCAGACGTGTTGTAACCGTCAAGTCTCACCCCCGACTTGGTAAGAAATGCTGTCCACCTGGGGAGCCACGGGGAGGGAGGACTGGTGTCTTACCTGTGTAATATGTCGGGGTAATAACAAAGCCCTCCCGGATGCTCAGGCTAGTCCTCTCTCAGCCACTTCACTCAGCCTCACCGCAGCGGTCCTCGGCGCCATTCAACCTTCTCTTTCCTTCAGCACCAGATCTATTTTGGAGCCCTCGCAGATTGCGAAGCCTTTCAAAAGACTACACACGTCCGCCTAACGATAGTCTTTAAAAAAAAAAAAGGAAACAGCCCAACTCAAGGGGATTTCCACACAGGGACTTTCCGTCCACCCATTTTCCTATCTCTGTCATAACCTGGGGTAGTTACAGCTCGCGGCCGCCAGGGGGGTATCTATCTGTCTGACTCAATACTGAAAAGCATATCCCACCTACTGTGCACAAAGGAGCGTTACTGAGGGAGACAGACAGGTCGCGTCATATTCTATTTCATGAGACAGCCTTAGAAATAAATCATTAACCTGCGATGAGACCAACCTCAGCAAATGAGTCAGGAAAACGAAAGCATAACTCATCACTTGATCATAAGTAGACTTTGACTGGCTTATGTATGTATTTATTTGTGTATTTATGTATGGATCAGTGTGGGTATTGCAATGATGATGTGATACTCTTTTGACTGTTAGGAAATTATGTTGTAAAACAGATTTCTTTTTTTTAATGCACATTCAGGTTTCCAGCCCTCATGGACATGTAAGACACCAAAAATGTAAATAAAATAAAATGAAGTTGCAGTGGTGAAATATCTGTCAGAGAGGAACATAACCTTTTACATATAACATTACTTATGCTTACCTTACATTGCTTATGAAGAACTTTGTCTCATGTGCTAAGTCTATAAATAAGATCTGCCTCACCCAAACAAATACTTTCTTAAATACTTTATTTAAAAAGTGCAGCAGAGCATGAAACAGACTTTGTCTTCAGTTTCTCCTAAATGACTCTTTGATGACTCTTTGACTTTTGGTCAAATTCTGCTTTACATTATGGCTCTGCAAGGCACCTGTTTTTCATAATTTATGTTTGGTACAAAGCATTAACAGACCTCATCATCCTTCATTACACATATTAAGCAAAAAAACAAAAAAAAGCATAGCATCCATTACTCAACATCCACCCAGTCTGTGGCTATCAGAGAGGTTAATATACTTTGTGCACCTGCGGGTTATGGTGGTTAACAAGCTGCATTATCCAGTGACTGAGCCACCGATGTGGTGCAAAGTACACCAGCAGTTTTCTGCGGTCTACCAATATACAGTAGGAGCTACGATAGAAAAGAGAGCAGTCACAACTTTATTTTTGTTCCAACCGTCACTTTCAACTTGCATGTGTGAGGATGACAGGGGAGGCAGAAAGGTACGATACATTTAGATGGCATGAACAAACAAAAATTAAGTATGTATGTGTGTGTGAGAGTGAGAGAGAAAGAGAAAGAGAGACTGTGACAGTGTATATGGGTCCTTGTAGTCCTTACTTGTGATCATAGCAACACATTTTAAAATCTATTCAGTAGAGGGCTGCCACAAACTACTATTATTACTTTCAGTTCTTATTATTCTGTTAATTATTGACAGTAAAATGCCACAACAGTTAAAAATGCACTGAAAAAGTTCCCAGCACCCAGGCTGATATTTTCAAAATGTTTGATTTATCTGAGCTACAGTCTAAAACCTCAAAATTATTCAGTTTACAATGATACAAAATAGAGAAAAGCAGCAAATCTTCCCTTCTGTCAGTCTGGAAACAGTGAGTATTTGGTACTTTGCTTGATGAAAGACTTAAAATTGTTCATTATCACAATTAATCTTTCTTATGTTGACTAATATATTATTGATACAGACCACAACAACTTCCACAGCATCACATTACACGTTACTAATAAAAAAGTATAATCTAGTCAGACTCGCAGTAGTTCAAAGTAGCTTTATCAACAATCTGTTGTCCAGATGTTTGAATATGAAACACAAAGGTGGAAAGTTAAATCAGAGATAAAACTTTTTTGTTGCATTTTCACTGTGGACAAATATCCACGCTAACCACTGACAGGGAAGAACATTCTGTCTTATCTACCTGTTGTTGTCCAACTAAACCCCCATGCTGATTCACTCCTCGCTTTCTATTTTCTTTTCCCTTCCCTGTGGAAAGACTCTTTGTTCTGTGTTGTGCCCAAAACACTGGAAACCATAGTTACTTTCCTACCTACTCATGTGGGGGAACAGAAACTCCAATAATCACCTGATGGCATGGATTCATGAGGGATGAGTTCACTGAGTCAGCCTTACCTTTTAAGATTCAAAACACACGGGCACAACGCTCTTGCCACAGAGTTGACATTTGGCAAACACTGTATGTTAAACGTACAATGTCACCTTTACTGATTTCTTAAATACCCATGACTCAGCGTTTGATAAGGTTCTGCGGACACTTGAAAAATTATCCGACTGTTCTGCTTCAACTGTTTAGATTTCATATATTTCCACCACTAGTGATGACCATAATAAATAATGTTGATGATTCAACTCTCCCAACTTTTTACAGGTTCCTTATTGGATCACATGTCGGCTGATTCACAGGTCGGGATGATCAATACTAGCTGGTTGTGGAAGCGATTAAAGCAAAACACCGCAGCCATCAGCATGTGGGAAACCCCAGAGCAGACTATTGACCCACTTCATTGTTCCAAATCACCAGGTGGTTCAGTATGAGCAATCCTCTGAGTTCCTTGTTGTCCAAGTCTTGATGGTCAGATACAACACGTCACCTCTGTTGGATTGTTTCTGAGTGTGAAGGAATCTCTGAAGAACTCCCCCAAACTATTAATAAAGTTTAACTTGTCCCCCATAAAATGTCACATATCAGACCGACATACCATACCACAGCAAAACACACATCTGTGAGTCTATTGTTTTGGCACTGTGAATTTCCTTATAAATTCTGAAAAGATATAAATCAGCTTAGAAACATGAAAAGTACTTTCTAGAAAACTTTCAACTCAGTTTTAAAAATTAAACATCTCATTTCACACAGCAAAACATCCTCTGACAAGTTTCTATGACTGATTTGTTACAATAGTTACTGTAGCACAAATTCAAAGATTCTTATTTCTTTAATCAACATGACTACTGCACAGTGGTGGAATGTAGCTATGCACATTCATGTATTCAAGTACTATAGTTATAGTACTACTACTGTACTTTTAACCCCACGATATTTATTTATTTTTTATGTATGACAATCTTATAAAATATGATGCATTGTTAAAATAAAAAAATAAAACTTCTCAAAAGTATAAAACGTTCAGTTAAAATCTGTTCAGTGCTGCCACTTTTACTTAAGATATTTGAATACTTCCCCAACCGCTGCTAATTTGAAAGCACAGTGCAGCATTCATTATTTTCTTTTGTACATGGTTAAACACCTGTTTTTAACTTATAAATAAAATATAAATATTAAATATATAAATAAATGTTTTAAAAGGTGAACATAAGTATAGCGATTGTATACTTTGATTTCAATAATTAGGAGGCTATCATGACTTGTGTTTACAGTATTCCTGAAAGTGCTTTTCATGATACGGTCCTGTCTTCAATTAAAAACATCAGCAATAATAATAAAACCAAATCTTCTCAATATGCATTGCCTTCCTTGGCTAGCTGATAAAACATCTCACAGTAGAGAGTTTGCAAAAAGAATCTTCCTCAGTTATGTTGATGCCTTTTGACTCAGTTTATTCTCTGGTAAAGGAAGCAGAGGTCACAAGCAAGATGTTCAGAAACATGCTAAAACATGATTCTGACTCACTGGGACTTTGACTGATAATAACCTTCACAATGTAGAAAATAAGGTGACATCAACTTTTGTCCCAGTCATGTTAATATTCTTCTTTGTACGGCACATGTGCTTTACTCACAAAAGTTCCTGTGACCCTGTGACTCAGTTTGTGTGAATGCCACATATGTATCTGTGCTCAAATCAGAATGGGACTGTTGTCACATGACATCTTCTATCTTCTCCCTCTTTACTGTCTCTCTCTTTCATTTGCAAAGAAAAATGACTAAAACGTATGTCTAAGCTCTACATAAGTTGCTGCAGTCTACCTTAAATGTTTTAAAAGTAATAAACTATATCATATTTTGACATATATGCTCAGCACACTCCCCTCCTCTGTTTAAAAAATGCACAGGACAACTTGAATTGAGGTTTATGATAATTACAAACATGTTGGCCATTTACATGGATATCTATTAGTAATCCAGGTACTTTACATTAATGTATAAGCCTCATAGTACGTACCTATGTAAGTCCTCCAGAGTCATACGTCTCTTGTGTTCTGACAGTGTGGCCAGTCCCTCAGAGTGACTTCTGAACCCAGATCGTTCCATCAGAGCCCCAAAAGCCTCGGGGCCCTGTCCTGGTATGAGGTGGCAGAACAGCGGGGAGAACCCTGGGGAGAACTGTGAAGGGGAACATCTCAATGTTCTTCTAGCTCTTCTTCTCAGTGGAAAGCACCTCGGAGGCGGATCGAAACCAACTCCCACTGACAATTACTTGACACACAGCTTCGTGTAGGGGTAATGGCTGAGAGTAGCTTTACATTGTTAAATTGTCATATACCTGTTTTTCAAGGCTACTAAATGACAGACACCTCTAAAAGCTCCAGTTAACCTGGGGAGACAGAGCCATGTGGGTTGGATAGATGGAGGATGACTAGAAAGCTAATTTGCTGATCAAGCCTGACCTCTAGTGGCATTCATATAGAAGCACAGATAAAAATCAAACACTGGTCTGGCAAAGCATTTGCCAGTGGTGGAAAGAAACCAGGTACATTTACATTTTACAAATACTGTACTTAAGTATAATTTTGAGGTAGATGTCTATGAATTAACAGTCTAATAATGTCACATGTAGATAGTTCAGTCATGGGAGCCTTTTACTTTTGATACTTTAAGTACATTTTGCTGTTAACAGTTCTGTATTTTTACTGAAATTTGGACACAGGATACTTACTTTACAGTGTCACTATTATTCTTTAAAATCTTGCCTTACATAGTAACTTGCAATTTAAGGTTGCAGTGCAAGCTAGTTCAAGCAGACACCTCGAGTTATGCAGTTTACACTCATGGGACATTCAATATCATTTACAGTGAATCCACTTTTGCCTTGTTGTGCCTCTGCACAAATATTTGCTGCTGCTGCAAACATGGCACTCGAAAACTGAATGAATAAGCTGGAAGATTTAATATTTATCCAGTGCACAGTTTGTTAAACTCTTACATTTGCTGCTTTATGTCACTCACCAAGCTTGGCGTCTGCTGCTGTTGCTAATTTACTTCATGGCTGGCTCAGCTTTACATCATGAGGCTGCCATCTACTGGCTGTTGTACTGCTCTCCTGCAGATTTACTTTTGTCTTAGTGAGCATTGGCTGTTAGTTTCTGCTCTTCCCAGGCTAGTATGATAGTGATATGATTATTTTGATAATTGAATAATGATTTTTGTCATTTTTTAAGCAACAATTCAAAACATTTCCTGGATTCAGCATCTCAAATGTGAGAATTACTTAGTCACATACAGGTTTTTGACTGTGGATGAAACAAACAATAAAAAATTATAATGGGCATTTTCCACTACATTCTAACACATTATAAACAAAACGATGAATCCAGAAAGTACTCTGCATATTAATCAATAATGAAGCTCAACTTCAGTTAATATTAACTGTAAATTAAATACAAACAACTTCTCTTTTTTTTTTTGTGCTCTCAAAGTTGCCAGTAGAGTAATATTTTATAGTTGCGACAGGGGCAACATGCTTGAACATGTGAATCCACAGAGAGAACAACAGATCAGCAGTTTTCTGCCCTGTGATTCAGTGCATGTATAATAATGAGACAGGGAACAATTAGAACATGTTACAGTGAGATTTTTTTTTAAAAGAAGAAAATAAAAGTACAGTCAGTTAGGTGATCCTTCAGTTTCCTTTCACTTTCCTCCTCTACCTACTTCATTGTTTCTCCTGCAATCTCACATTTACTTCACCTCACTGCCTGTCCTCCCCTCCCATTCACTCTATTTCTCCCCCTTGTGCCATTTTCTTTCCCTTTCCCTTCCTCTACACATCTCCTCCACCCCCTTTCACAGAGAAACCAGAGCTGTCAAGACATGCTGAGCAAAGTCTAACACTCAGGCCTGTCCCAGGGTGTGGCTCTCTGGGTGTGTGCAAGCAATAATTCATGACTCACTTCTATGGATCTCTGTGTTGTTTACCAACCACGTCCCTCCTCTATGTGAGGCTGATGACAATCCTTATGCACCTTATTACACACTTTGCTCTAATGTAAAAGATAATTGTCCTGTAGAATGATGAAATGTCTTCGAATGAGTTCTGATGCATTTGCCTGAATCCCCTGGATTCATCCTGTTGCTCCCGTCAGCAGTGAAATCATCAATAAATGCGAGTGTGCAAGTTCCACTGGCAGCCATTCGGGCCCAACCCATAATAGAGCCACTACCATGTTTGACAGATGAGGTGGTAGCTTTGGGCCATGAGCTGTTCCTTTTGTTTCGCCTCACTTTCCCCTCTGTAATGTTGATAGAGGTTGATTTAGTTTCATCAGTCCCAGAACAAACTCTATCCTTTCTGTTTTTGCATATTGTGCTCACAAAGTCTTCTCTTGATTGTTGATCGTTGACATGGTAACATGCACGCCTACATCCTGGACAGCATTTTTTACTTGCTCTGCAGTCACTAGGGGTTTTCCACAGGATCTGCTGTTTGCCATTTTCTAGTTTGCCTATGTGCACCTGCTTTTTCTATTTTTTCTTTTTAGCCTCATTATTATCTTCTTCACTTGCACGGTCACCTCTTTACTCCTCATGATGAAAGTGAATTCCACCTCAATCTAAAAGGCAACGGTCAACCCTCAGTCACCTCTGAGCCACACATGAGCTCGTTTGTGCACAAACTAATGCTGAAATGACAAACAGCTGCATCTAGTAGCAGTGTCCAATTGCTTTTGAACCCTTGTATTTTGGACACAACAGTGCTTGTTAAAAGGGTTATACCTATACCAACATAAATGTACTTAAATTAAAGCTGAGACTTGGCATTTTAATGCAGCATCCAGTATTTGATTTCATATTTAATGTACTGAATCCCAGAACAAAAATATGTGTGACTGGTCTGGACTGTGCATGCAGGCTTCACCTGCATCTTTTGGGTGTTTATAAAATTTATTTTGATGTTCGTCTGCAGTGGCCCTTAAGAAACTTTATCATCTTTATTCCTTAATGCAAAGTGGAAACAGGATCAACAGGATGAACATTTGACAAATTATTCAGTATATGCACACAAACCATGACCTTTTGTCATGTTCTCCTTTTTAATCGGTCTTTCCCCCAGCTTTCTGTTCCTCTATCTACCCTCCTTATCCCTCCAAACAGAAACATGGTCACTGGATTATTTAATAAAAATTGCCAGAAAATGTAACCTCTTCAAAAAAGAAACTCTTTATTGAATAAAAATTCACAGACTACCAAAAATAATCAATTCATACTACAGCAGAAAAATAGCTGGGTGATTTCCAGAAGTGGACAAAAGTAAATAAGACATTCTCTCTATAGAACAGTATATACCCACACAGTGACTAATAGTGATTTAAAAAATGCTGGCGATGCAAACAGATTCACGCCTGTAGATAAAAGTTTATCACCTCACCTCTGGGACATACGGGCAGAGTTTCTTCAAGTGCAAACCTGCCTGAAACTGTCTTTATTCTTATAAAATAAAATTTAAATTATAGCAGTTTATGAAGCAATTTGCTGCATAAACAACTTGAAAGCATAATTTGAGTTGTGGACCTCTCTCTCTCATGTAATAAAACAAAATGATTTGTTCGGGCATGAACTTGGTCTAAACAGAAATGTGACTGTTGAACATGTCAACAGAGTCAGTGAGTCAGTAAAACCAGACTGACCTGTTTGATAAAATATTCAGGGATTCAACGACACAAAACTGAAGAAAGTAAGGCACAAGTTTTACACACAGTATGTCAAAGGATTTTATACCTTGGTCTCTCTTGAAAGAAATATATATATATATTTTTTATAAATCTAGAGAGCTCGGTGGAAATTTATCTAAGTCAGACAACTCAAACACCTCCTCTTCCTTGGTATCATAACCATCACACCTCTGTGACTACTCACAAAGTGTATTATTAGCAGTGTAGTGTTCAAAACAGATGCAAAGACAGCACAGCAAACTCCCACAGTTATACCCATTTGGTAATAAGAATGGTCAATAAGAATACAAAATTCTGGAGACAGCAGATGAAAACGATCAAAACATGCATATGAAGGGTGCAAAAACAACTGTTAAATCTACACATACATTTCCATATGTATAGTTTACATTCAGCTTCTGGGTCCAAGCCTTTGCTTCCTTCTCACCTTATGCACAGCAACACACAGACTGAGAGACACATATTGAAAAACTGAGAAAAGTCATTTTAACACACAGGACAAAACCAAATGAGGATTAATGATTCCTTTTGCATCCTGTGCAATTTTTTTTAGTCTGGATTGCTCTTTTAAGAGATCTGAGATAAAGCAGGCTAAAGCTATGCTTTACACTTAATGACATCTCTTAGGTTAAGTGCACTTAGGTGACCTTGCATTGAGAATTACAGGTTAAAACGTTAAAATGAGCAATATGCTTTGCTCAAATGCAGAATGTGAAAAAAAAACTAAACATTGTAATGACCATTTATGTTGCTCTAATCTAAAACTGAGGTCTGTACATTAAAGCAGGTGTAACATCCAATCACAGTCCACTTCCTGTATGAATCGCCCCTCGCTTCTAGCTTCACTCTCGGATGGTGGAGGAAGGGTTTTTTTTTTTCGTTTTTTTTCCCGTCGCTGAACCAAATTTAACTGAACCCGAGCCGTCGTGGAATCTTTGGTGAAATGGTACAGCGTAAAAATGTTTCATGGCCAGCACAGATCCAGCTCAGGGCGAAAAACTGGAAAATGGCTGCAATTGGGTGGGTTGCACGGGACTTTGTCTTTAAGCGGAGGAATAGATGTATTTGGTCTTGGCCAGGCCAGTCAACTCATCCTCGTAGCGCGGCAGGCAGCAGAAGAGGATGGCACAGCCGATGCAGAGGATGGTGGCGCCCCAGCCGAAGCCGTAGGCCCAGGTGTAGTAATAGTGACCCTCGAAGATCAGCTCGTTGAACTTGACGGGGTAGATGATGAGGGCGATGACCTGAAGAATCACTGCAGGGAGAGAGAGATAAAATAGGGTTAGGAACACAGTTCTTTGCACAGCTCAGTGAGCTAGGGAAATGGGGTGCTGAAAAACATTAGTCAGTCATGCAGCTAGATGGAAAAACAGACTACACTGACGCTAACAGCAGGGTGTGGAAATACCTTCACACGAGTGTGTAAGAGTTACATCAACATATCAACATCTAGGAGATCGAGGGGAGTCGTCATCAGATATGCCACTGAAACACAGCGTTGGCACTGATGGCTGCCCATCAGATCTTCCAGACAGTTTTTCTCCAGAAAGGTGTGACACTCATTTGTCCTATGATGCAGTTTTTCTGTGACAGTCATATTGTTTTTGCTTGGCCCTTTATGCCCTCAAGCAAAAGCAAGGTGTGATGCTTCACAGAGGGCAGGTTTGACTTCGTCAGAAACACCCTCTCTCAAACAACTTTATCTACTTGTTTCGGCCTGTGAAGGCTGCAACGATTATTTTCATTATCGATTCAACAATCAATTTTGATCGTTCCATTAATCATTTCGTCTACAAAATGGCACCACCGACCAAGGCGACATCTTCAAATGTCTTTTTTTGTCTGACCAACAGTCCAAAATCCAAAGAATATTTCAGTTCTAGTGGCGAATAAAAGAATCCAATCCAATCCAACATTTCACAGATACCTTTATATATATATGGTTTGGAATAGTGTATAAAATAATAGGCAAAATATCTCAAATATTCAATTAAATAATCATATAACTGAGATACAATGATCTCAGTTAGATTTGTGTGATCCACAGATCAAACACATTTAAACAAGCGTGGTACTGGTGAGATTAAAGTACTCCAGGTGGATACTGTAAGTTCAGAAGTCATCTAATTATTCTTGTCTAATTTTCTCCTTTCAAAATTCTGACTGACACATGAATCACTTCACCCAAGTGCCAAATTTCTCAGTAGCTATAGATGTGCAAGGCAAGTGCAAACTAAACAAAACTCCCTCGGGCACATCTAAAACAGACATCACAGTACCTGTGAGTTATGACTGGCTGTTTCACCTGTCAGTATGGCCATGAAAGCCAGTGTGATTGCGTGCATTTTTTATTGTGTCTCTCTGCCTGGCTCTGACTCGTGTTCTCAGACTCTCCGCGTGGGGTGAGTGAGTCAGATAAACAGACTAAGCAAGCCGTTCCCACAGTAACATCACACCCTTCCCTACTAAATGTCCAACTCCCTTTCTGTTTTCTCCACTTCCCCTCTTTCTTACACAGTCTTCTTTTTATGACGTGCACACTTCATCATGTTCACCCTTACTCCCACCAAAGATCCATCCCTGAGTTTTACATTTTCTAGCCTCGACTTTCACTCCTCTCCTCTTACAGAGAGACTATACTGTTACCTTTGTGTCTCTGCCTGACCTAAATGACTCTCTCAGTCTGCTGAAACCTCACACGCACATTCCCAAAACACAAACAGTAAAACCTAATGTACTTTTCAGTTAATTTTAAAGTCTTTTCTCAAATTGAATGAAGACCAGCATCTTTTCCAGATCTGACTGACACAAAACTATCTTCACATGGTTTTTAGAAGTCAAAAAACATACAGGTTTGGTTCACCAAATCACAAATTAACATATTATCTGATTTATGTCATTAATGACAACTTTTCGTACAGCTCGGCAATGTTTGGCTTAGGTAATGTATATGTATCATACCCAGCCCTGGTTACCACAAGTGGTATCATGCAGATAGTTTCAGTCTTGTGTGCCAAGATTGTGAGATATCGGCCTCTTAGATTTTAGTGTGTGGCTCAACAGACAATAAAAACTAAATCTGTATGATTCAGTGACAACTTCTGTCAATAAACAATGTCCCAACCACTCACAGCTGTGAAAGGACTACATCTTCAGTAAAGAGTAGTCCCAACGACAGCTGTCCACAGCGGGGGCTGAGTGGCAGTCAGACTCCAAACCACAGCTCAACACCAACAGAGTGTTGGTGGAAAAAATATGTTGTGTGTGTCTGCGTGAGAGAGAGAGATTTACCCTATAAACCAGCAGGCATTAACACATGCATGCATAAACACATCCCCCGAGGATGGAATATCATACTGGTAAGACCTAAGGCAGTTTTCTTATCGGTTACAGTGAAGTGAGTGTTGTGTCTTCTTTTAGTAAGGGCTGCTATCATTTTCAGATGAAGTGCAGAGGAGTCTTGACTTGACCTGCTTTAAGTTTTACTCTTTTGTTATGGCCTGCTTCGACTACTTAACTGCCATCGCCACCTGACTCTGCCACCAACACTTGCAGGAAAGTGTGTGTGTGTGTGTGTGTGTGTGTGTGTGTGTGTGCATGTGTGTGTGTATCTTACCAACAACAATCAGCAGCACTCCTATGAAGGGCAGAAGAGTGATGTTGAGCGCGCAGCACAGAGCCACGCAGGAGATGATGAAAGCAATGATGAGGATGAGGAGGCCGATGATCATCAGAGCAGCCACTGCCTGGGCCCAAGCTGGAGTCCAACACACACAAACAAACACATTACTTACATGCTAGCAAACATAAATAATAATAAACACTTACTATGCTTGCTTTTAGGAATTAAATACTTCTCATAATGATATTTAGGCCTCTTTCATGTTTCAAACGCAGAGGATAAGCTCAATACCTAGTGGTCAATCTTAAAATAATGACTGTCATATCTGTTCTGAAACATTAGTGGCACACATTATACGATTTTACACAATGGTGACACTGCTCTTATGAAAGAATAGTGATTCTCCTGAGTAGAAGGAAGGAAGAAAGAACATAATTCCCACTGGAGTTGGGGGGAACATGCCCCGCTCACTTTTCAAAATCCTATTTTGTCCCTTTCACTTTTATTGTTTCAGGTTGATTTTCTTATTAAAGTTCCTCTGAACACCTGCCATACCTTCTCTGGGCAGAAAACCTAACTCTTTTACTACATTTTTAAATACAGCTAATTCTCTCTTTAAATCATGCTATAAATGAATAGAATGGAAGTATCAGGTATCTATAAAGGAAACTAAAGATGATTTTAAGGTCAGTGCATTACTAATACAGGCATGTCTTTCCTTTCTTCTTGTTATACTACCATTTCCACATCTTGTTACATTATATTTTATGTATGATTTACGTATGTTACGTAATAACGTAACAATTTCTGTCTGGTTCATTTGTAGGTTGCTCTCAGATTTAGGAATTTTTTTAGCTTTGTGTCTGGGACTAAAATTAGTCATCTATTGTGTAACGTGTCTACATGGTCCTCAGTCATTGTTGCAGCCCTAATGACCTTTCTCTCACTCACTCTCTCAGCACTTACTGCACGGACAAATGACGGCACATTCCACAAGTGCACTGTGGTTCAAGCTGATAGCGAGAGAGTCGGAGAAGAGCTATCTATTTGCTACACCCGCCCGCCACACCCTCGCTCTCTTTGTCACTCTTTGGCATTCTGCAGACATGGCGTCTATAATTATAAAAGACCTTGAAGCATCGATACAGCTTAAAGGAAGCAACTTGTAGATCTTTGGGTTGAAATGTCTGACAGATTTGAAACCGTTGCTTTACATAGAGAAGCTTTTACAATGTACAGAAATCTTTGCTAGGAAACATCTCATGCCTCTAAAAACACATTTTTTAAAGTCTAAAACAAAAACAACAACTTATCAAACATGCACTTATGTAGATAGAACGTTTTTATAAATGGTATGACTACACCCAAGCCCACTGTGAATTTCAGCACGCTGTTACACCCAATTCACTGTAACTGAAACAGCCAACACCCTAAATTATTAACACGTGTGTGTGCGTATGTGTTCAAGTAATACCCTACGTAGCTAAGCCTGAGGCATTTTTTTCATCATGCAAACAGAGATACACATCAGACTAGTTTGACTGGTTAAATCTTCTAGCAACACACTGTTCCTTTTCAGTCCATTCTTGTCAGGATCAGTTTAATAAATTCAGACTTATCCTGAGCTACAACGTGATAAAACTAGCTTATTACGGTTTTAAAGCGACAGCTCGTAAAATGCAGACAAATGCAATTTGTATGATGTGCTGCTGTTTTAAAAGTTTAATACGCATACTGATGAAGACATGATCGTGATAGAACGCTGTTGTTACTCTATGATTCTATAAAATCGAATTACATGAATGCAAATACGAATGACTGTAATATCATCGCTCTGGAGTATAGAGCGATGATATTACACACACACACACACACACACACACACACACACACACACACACACACACACACACACACACACCCTGTTTAATTTGACAAACTCCAGCCACCATCACAGTTTGTTTAATTATCCCTCTTCCAGATTAGATTGTCGAGTAACATTGCATGTGAATGATATCAGCTGTCCTGGAAGATTCAGACTTTCCCGCAAAACATGACTGCTACATAACACTTACAGCTAAAAACAATCATGTCATGGCAGAAATCAGCTTGCTACACTATATCATAAATACCGTACTGAAGACTCAGTCAGATAGCAAAAGGTTGTTGTTCTCCTAAAAGGAACGTGAAAATAACAAACAAATTAAATGCTGAATATAATCAGCTTAGCATTCCAACTGTGGCTTTGTGAGACAGTTATAATTCATCCTATGCACTGTGGTGAATTTAAAAACATTTAAATTTAATACAGATGTGTCTTCACCTCACTTTTGAGGTCATAAACTGGAGACGGTGATTTGAAGCAAACTAGAGGTGGACATGCAAGAGTTTGGATTTCAAATTCAAACGTGCATTTTCATGTGCAAAACAAAGGACGGAAAGGGCTCCACTTCTGCATTGTGTCCTCATGCCGGTGTGTTTGTTTTTTGTTTTAAGCTTAGGAATGTTATATGTACTTAATACAGGCTACACTGTGCAAAGATCTGGGTGTGTGCCTGAGCGTCATGGGTGAACACTAGAGCCGCCTGTCCCATTCACTCTTACTTGAAGTCATCCAGCTGTTTGACATCTGTTTTCCTCTTCTGATGAAAATTACAGAGATTAGGCTGCACTCCTACACTTTCACTACATACTCAGGGACATGTTCCCAACAAACACACACCCTCCCACATTTATTGTATAAAACCTTGGCCCTAACAAGTGTGTTTGTTCAACAACGGGGGAGATTTTTAGAAACCTCCAGCCTGGGTCTTACAGTCAAGGATAATATTCATCAAACCTCTTAGAAAAAGGCTTTCATGCAGGCAGCAAGGATCGACTTGACACCCTGTGCTTTGCTTGAAAAGATTTTAATGGGACACCTGCCCAGCCAGCAGCTCTTGAGAGCTGGAAACACAGTGCCAGTGTTTTAATTCATACTTGAAAATGTGCTGTTCCTCTGTTATCTACGTGCTTGCTTTCACAGTTTCAACTAAGCTGACTGGAATTCAGCGACAGAGATGGTAGTGAGTAAGTAATGACTTTATTCATCCATGTAGGAGTGGGTGATATGGTTAACATCTCCTGTAATCGTATATTTTTCTGAACGGAAATGATTACACGATTAGGCAATGGACAGAAAATTAACTATTTTAAGAAGTGACTAATTGTTTCAGTCACTTTTCAAGCAAAATGCCAAGAATTCTCTGGTTGAAGTCTGTAAAATGTGGGGATTATCTTTGTCATGTTCATCAGAATTAATATTTTTGGATTTTGGACTGATAAAATAAGAAATCTGAACACACCACTTTGAGCTCTGGGAAATTAAGCTGGGTATTTTTCATTCAAAAGGACAGATTGAGAAAATGGTTGGCAGATTAACCAGGCAAAAAAAAAAAAAAACAATGGCTCACTGCCACCTGGGTAATTTCATGTTGCAATATTGACATGAGACAAAGTACATTTTCAGGAAACTCAATTGAAAAACAGTTTATGGATAAAATACACAAACTGGAGTGCCTGTTTTTGGCTAATCCATTTGATTAAATCAAGGTGCTTATTTTGTCACATTTAACATTTTACATATCCCGCACATATATACATTAAAGAGATAGCTACCTTGCTACAACTGATATGGCAAAGTTTGTCGTTTCGTCGCATGTAGTGTCATATCACCCTGCGTTTGTCCACTGATTGATATTAACTCCGTAATTATCTACTTTCCACATGTTTTCTTAATGACGCATTTATGCCAAAACATCTACATGTTTATTCCTGTCACAGGAAAGCTGCACTTCCTTGGAACACAACCTTCTCATCTATACAGGGAGTGGTCAAAAACGCCATGACAGGGAGTCTGTTTGGTCCAAAGCCAGTATTCACCATGTCCTACATCCGCACACATCAGACGTGCTGGTCACGTTCGTTTCCTCAGTTTTTAGTTCCCCACAAGTTTCTAGGCCAGAGCCGTGATACAAGAATGCTCAGAGGAACCTCAAGGCAAAAATGTATCAAACATCCAGCCAGTAGTCTTCTGGCAGCTGTGGTCATCTTTTGTTCAACTATTTCAGTCCTGCTGAGACCAAAGAAGACATGGCTAAAACAGCAGCAGCAGTGCACAGCTCGGACAAAGAACAAAACTTCTTGATCTAAAACTTCAAATGAGACCAGAAAATGCCTGAAATGCCTTATAAACGCAACACAGACTGGACCTATGGCACTGCCTTCATGACACTTAAGATTATGAGAACTTAAGAGGGACATTTGTCTAGTACGTTTTAGTACGTTTTTAAGTTTCTCAGAGCCCAAGGTGATGTATTCACATGTTCGACCAACGATCCAAAACCCAAAGATATTCAACTTACAGTGATATGAAAAGGGAGCAGAAAACTGACAACAGAACTGGAGAAGCTGGTACCAAAGAAAGTTTGGTGTTTTTCCTTGCAAAGTGACTAAAACGATTAACTGGTTTTCAGATAAATAATAATAATTTTAGACGATTTTATGTTACCAACCACAATAGCTGCTGTGATCTGACATTACAGACACATAGGGAACACTGCACTGAGGCACTTGATATGACAATTTCTTTCTTGATTACGCCCATCGCAGTGTTTTAGAGCCCAAGTTGATGTCATTAGATGTCTTGTTTTGTCCGACCAACTGTCCAAAATCCCCCAAATTTTAATTTACTATCATGTAAGACCAAGAAAACCAGCAAATTCTCACATCTGAGGAATATCTGCCACAAAGAGTCTGTGAGGCGTTAGCTCAACTCAAACAGCATTGTGGTCGAGATTCAAGGCTATCACACGGGTTATGTAGTAACAATATAAAACAGTGCAGAGTTTCTAGCAGCCATATATAGCAATCCTAAAACCTTAACTGCTATCAAGAATACTGTGTCATTAGAGCTCTGCTCATCAGAAGCTTTAATGAGATTACCATTGTATGTTTTGTGCAGAGAAAGACAAAATGCTGTCAACAAGAGGAGTGTGTAAACTGGTCAAAGTCAACTCTGCAGATCAGAGTATTATGGAGCTACGTGCCATCTGCTAGGCAACTAGCATAGAGTCTGATAAGGACAACAGTACTGTCATTGTTGGTGATTTTGGGTGTGGACCAACACAAATATAACCTGAGAAGGAGAGAGAGTGAGAACAGAAGTCTGTTCTGATCACGGTTTTTATTTAACATATCTCAGTTTGTTGTTGGTTTCCTGACTGAAAGAGAAACACATTAACAGTTTGTCTGTAAATAACCTTATCTGTGTTACCAATCCTGACAAATATTCAGCTATCTTAAAATCTACCACCCTTCCTCTTATTGAGGTGTGTCGGTCACCAAATATTCAAAATATTTCAAATCTGCCTGAGGTATTGTAGTTGTGAATTTGTAGTTTTAGAGCTCCTCAGTATTTGCCCCCAACAAATGAATACAGACTAAATTCTGAGAGTTTTACGAGTGCTACGTAATTTTAAAGCACCACCAAACACCACTTTCATTTTTCTTAACTCTATGAGAATCCACACATCTGGATGTTTTTGTTTTTGTTTTTTGTTTTTTTGTTTAAAAAAAATGAATCTCCTGCCTGTTGAGAAAAACTTTTTTTTTTAAAAAAAAAGAACAAACACAGCAACAGGATGACTTTAAGTATATGAATAAAGCTTTAATGGCTGGGAACTGCACTGCCACTGTCTGTTTCATAAGATTTTATCCAGTGTATTACTGAATCAGTCTGATATGACGCTGGCCTGAAGCTCGCTCTAAATCACAGTGTATATTAAAATCAGATAAAGGAGAGAATGTGACATATTTTGTGAGAGTCGTGGCTTTAAGAAGAAGTACTTTCGGAGTTAAGACTTCTTAACTGGGTCAATTTCTCTTTGATTGTACAAATCTGAGGTAGGTATAAAAAGAATGACTCCACCTTCTTCTGTTTTGAGTTTTTCTAACAATTGTCACAAGTTTCTTTAGCTGTCATTTTCTACCTCTAGCTCCTACTGCACAGTGGCTCATTATAAGGGGGGGACATCTATTTGAATTCTTGGAGGGTTTCTTCCTGTTCTTTGTTTTTCCTTGTAGGAGCCACTGCTGTTGTGGGCCTGTGAAGCCCCCTGAAACACTTAGTGCTGTCTGTGTCACTGGGCAACACAAACAATATAAACTTGTCTTAAAGAGGCAGAATTTTCAATAAATATTTCTCCTGGCACTGAAAACTCACAGGAGTCTTTTTCTATTCCACCTACAAGAAACCTCCCTAATTTCTACTGTATGTATCCCGGCTGGAGATGATAAAAGAGCAGTTAATTATAGTGAAGACCAAAGTTCAGTCTGCCCGACTGACTGATAGTACATAGTGGGCCTTCCCCCTCTCCTCAGCCTGGAGTTTTTGGTTGTTGACAGAGGTCGAGTCCTTCGAATATGTGAGTGTTGAATTTTACATCTCATCAAGACATGCACACTGAGTCAGGTCATGCTGTTTGCCCAATTAAATCATCTATTTTCTCTGTTTTCATGCCATTAACGTGTAGTGTAAAACCGACACTTACAGAACTCCGTGAGCAACTTGCAGTCCCAGTGTTCGTTCCTGCCTCGGCACTGTTTCCACATACTGGCGTAGTGAGACTTGGCGTCCTCGTCCTCGACCCATCCCGACGTGGCGGCGATGGCGATAATGTCAAAAATAATGGCGAAGAGCAGCAGCAGGGGCACGATCCACCTGCATCGGGGGTAGGCGATTCCACAGCGAAACATGACCGACGATCGGAGTGTAGCGGAGCCGGTGTGGAGGAGAAGGATAAACGGGCTGGCAACGGCGGTGTAGTCCGTCCGAGTATTTAAGAGTCTTGTGCGTCTTTGCGCAAAGAGCCAGAGGGTGTAGTGTGGGTACGAAATAAAAGCCCCACCCGAGTGTGTAATGCAACCTGTTTCGGGACCTGAAGGGCTGGGCTTGTCTGCCTGTAAAAGCTGAGTCAGGTCAAGCCCAGCCCCATTCACTGTGTCATATTACACCAAGAAAGAAACGCACTGTAACTGTTGAAGGGACTGTTTAACCTATGGCTTAATTCACATATAATGTTTTGATGATAAACTTTAAGTCAGGGGTTACAACAGGTAGCCACGCACTGCGCAGGGAGTGGGAAGGGTGTGAGAGGAAAGTTGGGGAAGGGAGAGAAAATGGAGACAGTGAGGTGATGCAGTACATAAAGTGGCCACAGGACGACACCTACCCCACCTCAACCTGTAGTTCCTGAGAAAAAACCCCATCTAATTCACATAATCATAGCAGGCTATTTCTTCAGTATTGTTCATTGTTCCTTCTCTTTACAGTAAATCCACATTTCAGTCAGAGATACCGACTTGTGCCTGCCAAGGTTCAGGACCAACATCAGGTTTAGACTCTATGGTACAAATGATGGAATAAGATACCATTGCTTTTTTTTTTTTTTTAATAATATATATATATATATATATATAAATTATATATATATATATATATATATAGTCATGTTCATTAAAATGAATATTTGTGGATTTTGGACTGATAAAATAGGGAATCTGAACACACCACTTTGAGCTCTGGGAAATTAAGATGGGTATTTTTCATTACTCTGACATTTCTGGACAAAAGGACAGATTGAGAAAATGGTTGGCAGATTATTCAGTAATAAAAACAATGGCTCACTTCCACCTGTTGCAATATTGATATGAGGCAAAGTACATTTTCAGGAAACTCAATTGAAAAACAGTTTATGGATAAAATACACAAACTGGAGTGCCTGTTTTTGGCTAATCCATGTGATTACATTAAAGGGTTTATTTAGTCATATTTCATATAAAATCAAATGTTACCATAAAGCTGTCAAACCAACCAAACACACACATATATATATATATATATATATATGTGTGTGTGTGTGTGTGTGTTTTCATATATATATATATATATATGTATATGTATGATTGATATTAACTAACTTAAATCTACTGACGCATTTACGCCATAACATCTACATGTTTATTGCTGTTGTTCACAGGAAAGCTGCACTTCTTTGGAACACAACCTTCTCATCTGTACAGGGAGTGGTCCTATGACAGGGAGTCTCATTATTTAAGAGCAATCACTGGGTGACATGAGTAAGCACTAGGTGACAGTGGCAAGGAAAAACATACTTTTAAGAGGCAGAAACCTCGAGCAGAACCAGGCTCCGGGTGGACGGCCATCTGCCTTGACCGGTTGGGTTAAGAAAGAATGGTGGGGATTTAATCCTTGACATTATTGTTGATGAGACATTTTGTATTTGTTGTGTGGATTTGATGGTAGTATGATGAGACTACTGCACCAATTATGTCTTTGCAGAGGACCACAATGGCAATAACTCTTTGACCTAATTGTCATATCCTTGACATTGTGCTTTAACAATCACTATTTCAGTCCCTTTTGTGTTGATTTCCCTTTTTGAGACTTTATTGTTATTTGTGTTGGTGCACTAGTATTTCATGCCTTTTATTTCATTTGTAATTAGCAAATGTTCAGAATGTGCATAGCCCTGGAGTATGTGCACTTCTGCTGTGACACTTGAATATGCACATGCACGATTAAAGAGTTTGAGTTGCAGTATAGGTGAGAAACTAGCACTACTTTACTCCTGTGTTAATAAATCTCTGCATGTAAACAGATCGAAAGACAGTAATAACTTAAATGCCGTCTAGTGTTCGTGTTTGTATCAGTAAGCCTGTCAGACTCTGTGGTCATGATGTAGTTTTCAGTTTCTCCATTTTAAATTTGAGGTCGTGTCAAAGAGACAAGACGATATTGGCAATGACATCGAGATACAATCTGTGGCTGCTAAAGCCGTGAGCCTGTCTACATTCAAATAAAACTGACTCTGATGCAATATCTCAAATAAAAATTGCATGAGCCAACAGAGTCTGTCACTGCTTCACTGTCAAAAGCTGCCAGCAGATGACAGTAGCAATTCAACTGCTAGTACTCTGATGTCCACAGGAGGGAGACAGTGGGACGTGTTTGTGGATGCTTCATTTGCTGCACAACAGGGTTCAAATAGCACAATGAAAATTGACTTTAAAGATGAATTTTATCAGAAACACTGAGAGCATCTGGTGCTGGGAGGCAAGCAGTTCAACTTCACATGATTTATTCTTAGAATCAGAAATAAAGGAACAAGATTAGATTAAAACAAATATACTCAGAGGGTAAGTACACATTTGCATTAATGCACATTAGCAACAATAAAGATTGAATAATTTTTTAGATGCTAATATAAAATATGACAAGGTATGCTACAGAACACATAAAGTAATGATGTCCATCTTGATGTTCCTGTGATGTTACTGTGTGTGTAAAGATTATATTAGAAGGACATTTAAGTAATGAGAAATAAAAAACACACTTACAATGGTATGTATTGTTTTATTTGGGCTGTGTCAAACTGAACCACATTAATATATGACAATCATTATATGATATGGTAGAAATAAGACTTTGACTGGCTTGGATATGATGTTACTTTAGGGATATTTGGGATTTTAAAAAAAGAGTAAAAAGATAACAAAGATAACATGACAGAAACAATAAGCAAGTTACAATGCACCGTTTGTGCTGAGGTTGGCTTCTAAATGCTTTCACATAAACCAGGGAGTCATAATACTGATTCTTTGGCATTATAAAGCACACAATAATTCATGGTTTTAAAGGGTATGCCACACACACAACTCAAACTGAGCTGTTTACCTGAGTGCAGTTTTATGTGTCTACAGTCTCTTTATTTTTAAAGATATTGCACAAATGTAAATTACTCTAACATCTCATTAAGTTACAACTGTCAGTCAGCATTAGCCAAGACTAACAGTGAGGACTGAATCACTTCGAGATAACAAATACAATGACTTTTTTTGACCTGTGAATACTGTGTTTCATATTTTTTTGAAGGGCGATTATACAAGAGGTACAAAATAACATCAGTCAGAGTTTGGAAAGATAATATTTTCCCTCTTGTTTTGATTTCTTGCCCATTTAAATATAAAAGATAAAAAGAATTCATGGTCCCCTTCACCGAAACTAAATCCTTGTCCAGTGTTGATATGGTGGTTTTGTCAAACAGCCAGTATGATAGGATATTTTCACAGTCACAGTTTCAGATTCCTGCCTCGATGAAGACCAGGGAAATGGTTTTCAGCCTCAACACTGAAAAGCCTAATTAGTCATCTTGTATCTTTTTGTCTTCCTTCCTGCCCTTACTTTTGCTCAATAAAAAAAATGCCAGGCATCACACCATCCAGTCCTTATCGAGGGAGCAGCCAGGCTTCAGTTACTGTAGGAGCTGCATTGATCAGAAGATTGTTGTGCTTTAGGACTACTTTCATACACTGTATTTTGCTTACAGGCTTACTAATGTGAATTATCTGATTACATGTGATCATATCAGGACATTTTTCACTTGGAACCCCCACACCTTTTTCCTATCCTGCTCTGCTTCCTGCTCTTCCTCTGTGCGCAAACAGTCACATTTGTGGGGGGGGGGGGGGGGGGGCAATGTTTTAACTGAGCTGGCCTGAGGTTCAGAGGGACTGAAATGTAAATGAGATTAAGTACAAGCTTGGCAGTCAAGTGTGGAATGTGAATTTGACAACTTCATCCCCTTGCCCAAAAGACAATGGTAGCTTGCAGTTTTCTGCTCTCTACAGCATTAATAATTCAGAACTAATTGATTCCTCAGAGTTAAGTATGTTGTGAGAAGAAAACAGAGAGCAGGCATTTCCTTCATCTCCTGCTCCAATTGCAGGTTTTGCCAGTCCACTGTAACTGTAAAACGTTGGGTGTTTATCTCCTGTCTCCCCCACCCCGAGCTGGTTCGTCCAACTCATGGGACGGCGCTGCCTGTGGAAGCTTTGACGTCCTGGCAAATGACAGCGAACCTGTACAAGTTCAGTATGACCACCAGGAAGTTCTTGATGGCGAAGAAAACCAGCATCTGGTGTAAGACGCCGAAGTAGGTCATGACGGTGAGCCTGACCACCAGAAAAGGCCCATCCTGGATGAACAGGGCCTCCACGATGTTCCACATATCCGTGCTGTGTCTGGCCAGGAGGGTAGGCTCCTGGACACCGTCCTCACCCTCACCACTTGGCGTGGAGTTCACCACTTTTAAAAAGGAGAGCCGAAAACACAAGAATTTGATGGTAGAAAGCAACTGTGGGAAACGTTGGGGAAGTCGTAAATATGGCCACTGAGAGCAGAGGTTATCTGTATCATTTTATACCAGAACTTCCTGCTATTTTTGGCTGGACTGGTCTACATTTTTCAACAAATGAATTCCGTTGTAGCCCCAAACATGTCAACCTAGACAAAGGAACTTTATTTTGTATCTTAACCTGACTTTAAAAGCCTAACCAGGAACAAATTCGCTTCAGCTAGATGCATCATTCAGCAATGCATCATTACATCTGATGCATAGCTTCTGTCACAATCTGCCTCCTCCCCTGTGTCCAGCCCTTCTTGTTTTTCCCAGGCCATGTGCTCTCCCCCTCAGACTTGCCATTTATCCGCCCACCAGATGTCCTCAGACTTTCCTCCCTGTTCCCATTCACCTGATGGCCCCGCCCATCCACACACCTGCGCCCTCCCCACCTGAACCTCATTCACTAATTATCGTAGCACTACATATGCCAGTTCTCTTCCTCTGTTCCCTGGAACCTTATGTTTGCTGCTGTGTGCTGTATTTCTTGGTTATTCCTGCCTTCCCTTGTGTTTTTATTGGCATGTTATTTGGGCTTTGGATTCCTGCCTTTGCTGTATTGAATTCTTTTGGACCCCTGCATGACTCAACCCTTCTCGAAGGTCTTTTGTTTTTTTTGTATAATAAGTCACAGACCCTCATTAGGTCTACCTCTGGTATCTGCATTTAGGACCAAGTTCCTATAACCCTGCTAGCACCAGTTGTTACAGATTTTTCCAATGTGTCAATGTTTATCTGTATTGTCACTGTAAAATACGCAAAGAAATAAGATAATAATATTAACAACTAAATAAAATATATTATTACATTGTAGCAAGGCTTTATGCAAGGAGTCCTTGTAATTCCTGTTTGAGTGGTTTTCATTTTCTCTAATTCAAAATATAAGCCTTTCCTACCAGACAATTAGATTTGAAATATTGGATAAATCCAAAACCCAGCTGCATGGCTTCTTACCAGCAGGGGTAAGGGGAAAAATATTTTTTGTGATTTGGGTGAACTAACCCCTTAAGCCTGTTTGAAAAAGTTTCAGAAATTGAATAACTGGTCACCATCTTTCTTATATTTGAATCCTAAAAGATCAGTTTTTGTTCCATCCATCCATTATCTATACTGCTTATCCATTAAGGGTCGCGAGTTGGCTGGAGCCGAGAGGCAGGGTATACCCTGTACGGATCGCCAGTTCGTGCCACATATAGACAATAAACCACTCACGCTGACGAGCAATTTAGAGTCTTTGGACTGTGGGAGGAAGCCAGAATACCTGGAGAGAACCCACGCAGGCACAGGGAGAACATGCAAACTCCACACAGAAAAGCCCCAGGCTCAAACCCAGAACCTTCTTGCTGTGAGGCGATTGCCACTGCCACCATACCGCCCCAGTTTTATTTCACAGAATGTGAATGAACATCCAATAACACAACCTCAGCATAAGAAAGAAAGAGTTAGGTCATTTAGCAACTCTTAGTGCTTTTTGGTCATGTGTGGTCTTCATTGAATTGATGGGTTTTGCCCAGTTGACTACTAACACCAGATGTTCCAATCTCCATTTTCCTGGAGCACGTTAGGGCTTTTTCTCTTGCCCATTGTTGGCTTAAAAAGCAGAGGTTACCAGTTCGAAACAGCAATAAAAAAAAAAACCACAGTAGAAGATCCTCTGTGACATGACTAGAAAGCTCCCAGAGCAGCTACTCTAAATCTGCTGTTTCCGAAATTCAAGGCGGGCACAAAACTTAGATGTCTTTGCAGTTATGTTGCACCTATATGTCGCGCTTTTTCTGTGTTTACTCCCAGCATTCAATACACTACTGGATGAGACCACAGAAACCACACTGACAAAAGGACACGCCCGCATGAGTGGAGCACAAACATCGCTTTTTTTTTCAGCACACACACTGAAGGAAAAGCAGCTTCACAAATAGGCATCATGCTTTCAAGCACTAGAGAGTACGTGTATTATATGGCTGTAGGGCGCTGTACAGAATAATTAAGAATCTCAACTTTACATTTAGCAATTATTAAGGGCCTTAAAGATTTACAAGATAATTCAAGATTATTAGTGAGGGTTGTCTTTCTGAAACAAAGTTTGCTGTTTCTAATCATATCACCAATGTTCTGTCTTTCATGATATATATAATATATATATATAATAGTTTCCCCTTATCCAGCCACAATCAAGTGGAACTATTTATACTTAATGAGCACTGCGGACTAGTTTTCGCTGCGACCTTTCAGCATTTATACACAAACTCGCCAAATATACCTTTCACTGTTAGTGATTTCTTTTGTGCAAAATCTGTTATTAGGGTAAGGGCCTGAAAGCCAGGACCTTCCCATGTCTCTAATGGCTCTTGCCAGTACATTCCAGGCTCGGGAAGTGAAAGCAACACCCCGGGTTAATAATAATTTGACATAGCTGGGAGATAGAAGGCCCAGTGATTTCAGCTAAGCTAACTCCACTACCATTTACATACCTTTTCGCTATGGATATATTGACTGAAGTGATGTTTGCCAATTCGAGCACAATGTTTAGATTGTCCCACACTGGGAGGTTATGTCACGACAACACACAGCTATGAGAAATTGTAATGAGCGTAAAATATTGGTTTAACACACAAACACACATACACACACACACACACACACACACACTGACCCGGACAGATGTAGGGAACTGCAACATGCTCAAGTCCATACAGCTAGATGATATGAATGACTCTGGACTGTTCTCTCTGCAAAGGCAAATGGGAAATATAGTTAAAAGTCCCATGGCTTCAATAAATTGTCAGTCTGATTAACTTTCAGTTATGCATTAATACAGTATCAACACTTCAGGGATGGGATAATATGGACACAGATTGGGTACTTCACACCTTAAAGTGCTGAGTCTATGTTTATATCAGTGTAAAGCATATCCACACATCACATGCACGGGGCAGTGTAAGAGCGCCGCACCTTTGAAGCATAATTCATAAAAACAGCGATGTGATCAGCCACCCACTTGACATCTGACAGCGTCTCGCTGAAGTGGTCGAGATATCGCGCCGTGCCCACAAAAATTAGGAGAAGCTGCGGCGAGGCGGCTCGTCGGTGACTCCACTCCCAGGGAGCGGCCACTTCCCGATGAGGAGGATGAGCAGAGACCTGATATAGAGCCAGGATCCAGTTGTTGGGACAGACAGCTGAAATCAACAGCTCGATGTTCTGGAAAAGGGAAAAGATTTTACTGTTGGTGTTTGCTTTGTTGAGGTTTACTCTAACCTGGTGATGCTTGCTGTTAAAACCTCACTTCTTACTCAATTTATGTAACCTGTAAGATTTGGTCTTAGTCCTTATCCAATAAGTCATTATATAAACTTTATATAATTTATATTATAAAGGATAAAGCTGGCAATGTTTTAGTTATTCCGTAATGTCAAAAAACCCTACCTGTCACACTGTGATATACTGCTCCACCCTCCTGTACCTTGTTTCTACTAGCTGGTCTAAGAATGTGGGCTAGGATATATGGTACAGTAAATAGTTTTGTTCTTACTTATAAAATTGCAGATTCTTTGTGTATGTTACTGACAGCTCGCTTCACTGGGCTTCTCTGACCCGTGGAGTTCCTCAGGGGTCAACTCTTGGATCTCTTTTATTCTCTCTCTCTACATGCAGATTTTAGAGCACAAAATCCAGTCAATGTATGCCCCCTTTTAGTTCTGGTGACCTTATATGACCATAATCTCCAGCAGAGATGAGGACCTTCCCAGAATCAAGGCCAGTATTCATCTTTATGCTCCATTGGCGAGGTCTACTGAATGCCTCCCGGGCTAACCTGCATCAGTTTTTAGATCATGATGTTCATGTTGTCTCTTCTCCACTCATTTCAAACTGGCAATTATCTGTCACAAACTCAGCTGCTCAGTTACCAAGTAAGTCTCTAGGAATTCCATATCACCCCGGCCTCTAATCACGTTTGTGACTTAGATGCTCTTGTCATAAAGGCAAAAGGTCACAAAGGGATACATTTGGCTTTAAAAAGAAATATTGCAGCTATTTACTTCCATACAACTGGAGAATACTACAATCATTAGTCAGGAAATTGCATCACTGGTCTTCTGATATGTCCTGTGTAATAGCTTGCAATTTCCTGTTTTCTGTCCTTTGAGTGCATCAGCAAAATATATGTACATATGGTATATGGGCAAGTATAATTTGAATGAAGGTATATAGACTATGTTTATGCTGTTGTGTCTATGAGCTGTCTTTATTGACGCGATTCTTAGTTAAAACAATTTGATTACAAACCCTCTCAAATCTGTGTTCTGATGGTAGGAAACAAAATGCCATATGCAAAAAACAAAGCGTCAGAGGCAACCAGAAGCAGAAAACCAGTGAGGATGTTTCAGCTCTGTGCAACTGACTAGATTAGTCATGACATGTGAACACTGAATACAATTTTAAAGAAGACTGGAAAGACTTCCATGTTAAAGACATTAGTCTTTGCTTATTCTTATTGGGGAAGTTAGGTAGAAGATGTATACCACTCTCACATCTGTGTCCATTCAGTGAAGCTGCCCGGCAAGCTGGACAGAGAGCTGAGGGGAAACAGCTAGCCTGCCTCTGTTCACTGATTTTTAAAGAAGTCCACATATCAGCACCTCTGAGCTCATTCATTGTTTAAGCCTTGAGAAAACAGAGGATAGCGCTGGAAACTGTGCATATGCATATGTGATGTGGACGCAAACTGGCTTGACCGTAAACCATAGTAAAGAGAACATCACATAATGAATGAAATAACAATCGCATGAAGGCGTGGGCAAACCTCTTGAAATTTACATCACTCCTTAACTGTTTTAGGGGCTCATGGTTAGTTCACTGCCTACACAAAAACTGGATCATCTTTCTCCCTGTTTCTGTTCTTTGCACAGACATATCATAAAAGAATATGGAGATATAATATATAAAGAGAGGCAAAGTGAAATAGATTTTCAAATTATCAGTCCTACCTCCAGGTAGTCCTGGAAAGTGGAGTTTCCCAGGTCTGTTCAAGGTGATGCTTCCATAAATTATCCAGGCAGGTTTCTGCACTGAAAAGAGATGACTTTCACAGACTGAATTTCACAGCTACTTGGACTATTCACTGTATCTAAAACTTGAATAACATTCAAGTTTAAAAGCAAACACAGAACTGCAGCTTCATGTGCAAAGAGTTGGAGTTTTGCAGCCCTCCAACCTACCAACATCTGCCATTAGATGACATGTTTTGGAAAACTGTTGTTTTAAGCAGTTGCGCAATGACTAAGACTTTGTGTTCCTGGCATTGAGTACCTGAGGGTTGATGGTCTTGTTCTGCTGGTGGTGGAGCTCCAGGAGCCAGATGGAGGGAATGATACTGACGAGAAACAGAAGGATAGGGGGAGAAAACCTGGAAGACAATCAAATCAAACTTCATGAAGACTCCTGGAATCAATTATCCATTTCACACTGCTTAGTGGTTATAACGGCTGCATAGAGCTGAATGACTACTTCGTAAGTCTAACAGTCAATGGAGAGAAAATAAATGGGTACTGTCAATGTGAAGATTTCCCCATTTATTTTGTCTTATGGTACAATATCTTTGCGTTTTGAGTTGTTAATCTGGCAAAATATTCCAAATTCAAAATGCCACCTTGGACCCTGAGAAGTTGTGATGGGCTTTTTTGGACTTATCTTAAAGACTGAACAATTAATTGAGAAAATAATAGGCAGATTAATCAATAACAAAAACACAGCTGGGTGTTTCATTGTCACTTTGTATTATCTCAGGATACTCCCATGCAAACATCTGTTTCTTGAAAAGCAAATGCTTCTCTGTGTAACAAATGTACAGTATAACATACTGTACATACTGGTTTTTACTATCTGTTATTTTAAGAAACAACAACTAACTGCACATGTCAAGAAAGTGAAATATAGACTACTGTTTAAAGATTAAGTTGATCCATGGAGGGAGATTGTTGAAAAGTTATGGGGTACCACCCCATCCTCACTGTCCCAGGAGTGGTTAAACAATAGCAGCAGAGGGACAAGCAGGATGTGTGGTACCAAGGGAGGTGGGGGGAAGGGATGAAAGTAAGGGAGAGATCACACATGCTTAATGCATTTATGCATTACACTGTAAGGCTATCTATCAAACTTTGTATTTTAAAAAAACCCAACAGGTGGGATTAGCTGTAGGCCAAAATACATAGGTTACCATCAAGGCGTTAATTCCCCTAATGCATCCTTTATATTAGTAATTATATTAATTTCAGTATGACAACACATTTACGAACACTTATTTTCATGTACCTCATCTTACCATTTGTAATCTTGTCCCTTTCGACTCTTCAGAGTTACTATCATTTCAACGACAAGAGGCAGAAATAGGAAAGTCAGGAACCAGTATGTGGGATCGTTCTTCACCCGTGTCACCCTCAAGACCCCGACCAGGGCGACGAGGATAAATAACGCTCTAGTAACGATCGCACACGTAAACGTGATCAGACCCATCACAGCGGCTGGTTGCAGATCAGTACCGTGCACCACAGCGGTATTCCTCCAAAAGATCAGATCTAAAACAACCGGCGACTGCTTCTCCCAAAGTGAGAAAAAAATCCACTGTTGAATGTAGTTTTTCGAACAGGGTTCCCAAATTTTAAGCCCCGCCTACAGAGAGAGTCACATCCAGTGGGGTTTTTTTTTTTCCTACCAGGGAATCAGAAAGTAAGGAGTCATGTTGTTCTTGTATAGTAACATGTTCTCTTCATTGAATTGGGTTGTTAGCTATGTGTCCAACCCCAGCCTAGAAGTGGATTGCATAGTCGGGCCTCTCTACCTTCAGACCTGTCCAACTTGGAGCTCACAGAGACTAAGCTCCTGCTGAAATCTGGCTCTTAAGGTCACTGAGGCCATAAAACCCCTGACCACAATAAGGTGCTTGATCCCTCAGGGGGGAAACTGAAAATAAAATAAAATAAATAAATGAAATAAAATAAAATATCCTTTCATCCGTTTTTATCAACCAACAACATAACATATATCTTAACTGGATAGCTTAATTCTGAAATAAATTTTAACACAAAATAAAACTTCCAATAATCAATATTCACAAAACTGAAAGGTAGTCTTATGAATAATTTAAAAAATTCTCAAACTAATTTAAGAAAACACAACAGATAACAGAACAAGAACATTTTATGTTTTTGTTTGTTGTTTTTGTGTATTTTGTTTTTGTTAACAACCGAACAGTTCAAAATCTCCTTTCTTTCCGCCACCTCTTTCTCTCGCCCTCCTCTAGCAACAGTCTCTGTTTTGCTTGCAAAACTCTCTATAGATTCCATCCATGTCCGAAGTTACTTGGTATGGACTTCTCATGAGCCAAGATCGCAAATTCCTCTTTCTCTTGTGTGTGTGGAGTGCGACGATAGGGGTTCAGACCCGTGACAATGTGGAAAGGAACTCTCACGCACGAAGAACACACCAACTGCAGGGCTGTTATACAATTTATGCAACTAAGTCTTCCCACGCTCCGTGGCCGCGCTGAAACCTGACGCCACACTGTCCGGCTACGTCTTAGCTCATTGCATGCCTGGCAGTGATTGGATGTTGCACGCAGGACTGGCGGGGAGGTAGTATTGTGTGCCGCTGACCAACCCTGTGAATACACACACAGCGGAGGGACAGAGATAAAAGCTGATACTATATCGTCTTCGTGTCCATACTCGGCGTTTTTCCGCTACTGCAGATAATTTTGTCAACATAATGTATTAATTTGTGAGTATAAGTAAAATGCTGCTTTCTCAACTTCTAAAATTTTGATTTGAGGCGAACATTTGTTGAGGGCGCTTTATAAAGGATGGCTTCATGATTCTGGAAAAGGAGAAAGATTTACATTAGTTATTTCTTTGTGACAAAATAAAGGTTTACTCAACCTAGTGATGCTTGCTGGTAAAACCTCCTTCTTACTCAATTTATATAACCTGTAAAAGATTTAATTATAGATCCTTATCCAGCAAAATGCATTATATAAACTGCCTAATTTGCATATTATAAAAGCTGGCAATGTTTTATTTATTCCTTAATGTCAAAAAACCCTGCCTGTTACACTGTGATATACTGCTCCACCCTCCTGTACCTTGTTTCTACTAGCTGGTCTAAGAATGTGGGCTAGGATATATGGTACAGTAAATGGTTTTGTTCTTACGCTTATAAAATTGCAGATTCTTTGTGTATGTTACTGACAGCTTGCTTCACTGGGCTTCTCTGACCCGTGGAGTTCCTCAGGGGTCAACTCTTGGATCTCTTTTATTCTCTCTCTCTACATGCAGATTTTAGAGCACAAAATCCAGTCAATGTATGCCCCCTTTTAGTTCTGGTGACCTTATATGACCATAATCTCCAGCAGAGATGAGGAAGAGAGGAGGACCTTCCCAGAATCAAGGCCAGTATTCATCCTTTATCTTTCCCATTGACGAGTCCTTACTGAATGCCTCGGGCCCTGACACTGCATCCAGTTTTTGAATCCCTTGATGTTCAGGTTTGTCTCTTCTCCACTCATTTCGAACTGGCAATTATCTGTCTGAAACTCAGCTGCTCAGTTACAAATTAAGTCTCCCTAGGGATCCCATATCACCCAGCTGACCTCTAATCCACGTTTGTGACTTGCTGTATATATAATTATATACAGGCTAACTCACCATCACATAAAACAGCCTGAGGTCACATTTGGCTTTAAAAAAAATATTGCTGCAGCTATTTCACCAGCAGCTGAGAGAGTACTACAATCATTGATCAAGTGATTGGCTCACTGGTCTTCTAGATGTCCTGTAACTAGCTGCAATTTCCTGTTTCACCATCCTTTGATGCATCCCAGCAAAATATATGTACATATGGTATATGGGCACAGTATAATTTAGATAAGTATATGGGCTATATTTATATATTTGTGTCTATGTGACTACCTGTTTGTGTTTATGATTCACATAATTGAAACAATTTGATTACAAACCCTCTCTATCGTATTTCTGATGAAGTGAAAACAAGTACTGCACATGTAAAAGGCTCAAGCGTCAGAGGCAACAAAGCAGAAAACCAGTGAGGATTAACTTCAGCTCTGTGCCAATGACTAGATTAGTCATAGCGTGAACACTGAACCACAATTTTAAAAGACTGAAGGGCTTCCCATGTTAAAGAACAGTTCGTCTTTGCTTATTCTTGATGAGGAAGTTAGATGGGAGTACTACCACTCACATCTGTGTCCATTCAGTATGAAGCTGCTGCCAACAGGACATTAGCTTGGCTGGGCTGAGCAGAAACAGCTAGCCTGCCTCTGTTCACTGATTTTTAAAGAATCACATATCAGCACTGAAGCTCATTCATTTGTTTGACCTTGAAACAGGATAAAAGCACTGAGCTGTGCATATGCATAATGTGATGACAAGACAAATTTGTGACCGTAAACCATATTAAAGAGAACGTCACATAATGAATACAAGAAATAACCATCGCATGAAGGCGTGGGCAAACCTCTTGATTATCCACTCTGCTGCTTTATTTTGGGGCTCATGGTTAGTTCACTGCCTATACACATAAAAACTGGATATCTCTCCTGGAACCTGTTCTTTGCAGACATATCATAAAAGAAAATATATAAGATATAATATATAAAGAGGCAGAGTGAAGAAATGAATTTTTCAGTCTATCAGTCCTACCTCCAGGTAGTCCTGTAGTGCAAGTGGAGTTCCTGGTCCTGTTCAGGTGATCACTTCACATAGAGTGTCCCAAGGCTGAGTTTCTGCAGAAAGGGTGGGAAGCACTACAGACTGAATTTCACAAACTACTTGGACTATTAACATAAACTTGAATAACATTCAAGTTTAAAAGCAAACGCAGAACTGCAGCTTCATGTGCAAAGAGTTGGAGTTTTGCAGCCCTCCCACCTACCAACATCTGCCATTAGATCACATGTTTTGGAAAACTGTTGTTTTAAGCAGTTGCGTAATGACTGATTAGCTGTAGGCCAAAATACATAGGTTACCATCAAGGCGTTAATTCCCCTAATGCATCCTTTATATTAGTAATTATATTATTAATTTCAGTATGACAACACAGTTACGAACACTTATTTTCATGTACCTCATCTTACCATTTGTAATCTTGTCCCTTTCGACTCTTCAGAGTTACTATCATTTCAACGACAAGAGGCAGAAATAGGAAAGTCAGGAACCAGTATGTGGGAATGTTCTTCACCCGTGTCAGGGGTTCCATAGACCACAGACTGCTGTTCAGTAATATGACATAACGAGCTGGTCCTTGGTGCTCATCCAGGTTTGTTCAGTGATTTATGGATAACGTCAGGAATCCCTCACAAACTCTTTAGCGTGTTTTGAGGAGAGGAGAGAGGGGGACAGGGCACTATCAAGTCATCAGTCCATTCACGGGAATAATAACATGAACCACACTTAGCTGCAGTTTTAATTCCAGGAACTATAATGGAAGACAGATTAGGCAGCAGACAGTAAGCTTCACTGTTACACTCACTTAAAATGGCTGCAGCTATCTGCACACATATGTTGCTAAAATCATCTATCTATCTATCCTCCTCTATCTATCTATCTATCTATCTATCCTATCATCTATCTATCTATCTTAGATATAGATAACCATAGTCTCAACAACCCTTCCCTTGTTTGTTTGTGGGTGATTTATTATATGTAATCATATAGGTTTCAAACCGCTAATCTGAAAGTAACTAAGTAACTATATCTGTCTGCCAATGTAGAGGTAAAAAACAACATTTCACAATGAAATGTAGTATAGATATAAAGAAATATAAGCTAAAACAGGGACTACAAGTACCTCAAATCTGTATTTAAATGCAGTACTTGATAGTATGATCTAATCTGATACATTCCACAACAGGAGCTAAGGATTGTATTGTGGGAATTACACATGAGAATGTTGCCATTAGAAAAGCACAACTAAGCGCTTGCCCAAAAGGCTAAAAAACAGAAGCTGTTATAAAACAGACAGATGTCATTTAATCCCAGCATATTAATCGGATTCTTTCATTTTTCGTAGTTATTGGGATTTGTCGACACAGAAACTGAGTCATGTAGTCTAATCACATATCTTAATATCATGCAGAAATGCACATGAACCCAAGTCACCTGGCTTTCTAAGGTCTAGTACACACACACACACACACACACACACACACACACACACACACACACACATTCCTGATCATTTGCTACTTGGCTGCATGTGAAACAGTTTCTATTCAAATCAATCTGGTCAAATGATGAAAGGCAAGGAAACAGTAGAAAGGCTGTGACCTTGGAAATAAGACAAACTTTTCTATCTTTGTTTCGATTGTCTATCATCATTCCTCGAAACATACATTGAAATGACAATGAGGTATATCGAACAGTGAGTAAAAGCAGGGTTGAGAGTGCCCAGATGCATGAAGGAAAAGAGCTCTGTTACATCCTAAATCAAATCTCTGGTGTGTTTTATGAAACATGTCCTAGTGTTTGTCAGTTTCCTGGTTCCAACCGTCTAATTTTTTTTAAAGTAGCTCTGGGCAAAAATCAAGCTAATTGTAGTAGAAAGTGCTCCCTCTCAACTAAAACTTCAGCTTACCCTGTCAGAGTGAGGCGGTTGATAAGTCAGTCATAAAGAGAAACAAAAGCGCTGCTCTGTAGACTGAGACAGAAGGCCATCCATCATACCCCATTCCCTTGATGTTCATGTTTGTCTCTTCTCCACTCCCACATTTCAAACTGGCAATTATCTGTCTGAGCGCTCAGCTGCTCAGTTACCAGAAGAAGTCTCCTAGGGATCATATCACCCGGCGCTGACCTCTAATCACGTTGTGACTTGAATCGCTCTTATCACTGAAGCAGGCCCCGAGTCATTGGCTTTAAAAGAGAGAAATGTTGCTGCAGCTAGCTGCCTTACAACTGAGAGAAATTACTACAATCATTGAGTCAAGTGATTAGCTCACTGGTCTTCTGAATGTCCTGCTAACTGCAATTTCATTTTCTGTCAACGCACAGTGCATCAACAAAATAACATATTACATGGTATATAGGCACAAGTATAATTTGAATGAAGGTATATGGTACTATGTATTTATATATATTTGTGTCTATGTGAGCTATCTTTATTGTTTATGATTCTTAATTGAAACAATTTGATTACCAAACCTCTCTGCTCATATTTCTGATGGTAAAGGAAACAGAAATGCCGTAACCACACAGAAACAAAGCGTCAGAGGCAGCAAAGCAGAGAAAGCCAGTGGGGATGTTCAATGCCAGCAGCTGACTAGATTAATGGCACGTGAACACTGAACCACAATTTAAAGGAACTGGAAAGACTTCCCATGTTAAAGGAACAGTTGATGCTTATTCTTGATGAGGTTAGATGGGAAGATGTATACCCTCTCATCTGTGTCCATTCAGTATAAAGCTGTAGCCATACAGGACATTAGCTTGGCTGTATGGACTGGAAGCAGGGGAAACAATATACCTGCCTCTGTTTGCTGATTTTAAAAGTCCACATATATCAACTCTGACTCATTTTCGTTGCTACAAGCCTTGAGCAGGATAAAAGCCTTCAGGCTGTGCATATGCATATGTGATGACAAGACAGAGCTGTGGCTTGACCGTAAACCATAGTGAAGACATCCACATAATGAATACAAAGAAATAACAATCGCATGAAGAGTGAGCAAACCTCTTGAAATTTACATCACTCACCAACTATTTTGGGAGGCTCATAGTTCCCAGTTCTGCCTACATAAAAACTGGATCATCTTATCCCTCGTTTCTGTTCTTTGCAGACATGTCATAAAAAGATATATAAGATATAATATATAGAGGCAAGTGAAGAAGTAGATTTTTCAGTCTGTCAGTCCTACCTCCAGGTAGTCTGCAATATAGTGGAGTTTCCCATGAGTCCTGTTCAGGTGATCCTTCCATAAATTATCACAAGGGCAGGGGTTTCTGCACTTGAAAAGATAGGAAGCTTTTAAGACTAGATTTCACAAACTACTTGGACTGTTCACTGTATCCTAAAACTTGAATAACATTCAGTTTGAAATAAGCATGAACTACGCTTCGCCATGCAAAGAGTTAGGTTTACAGCCTCGCTTTTCTAACCTCTGCCGATAGATCACATGTTTTGGAAAACTGTTGTTTTTAAGCAGTTAACAACAGCTGGCTAAAGCTTTGTGTTCCTCGCATTGGCTACTTACCAGTGTGGTCTTGTTCTGCGGTGGTGAGCAGGAGCCGAATGGAGGAATGATACTGACGAGGAAACAGAAAGATAGGGAAAAACCTGGAAAACCAATCCAAATCAAACAACTTCATGAGGCTCACCAGAATCAATTATCCATTCACTGATGGCATGTGCCCACGCCGGTGGTTCTGCGCGGCTGCATAGAGCTGAATGACTAACCGTAAATCTAACAGTCAATGGAGAAAAATAAATGGTACTGTCAATGTGAAGATTTCCCATTGGCTTTGTCTTGTAGTGATACAATATATCACTGCGTTTTGAGTTAATCTGGCAAAATATTCCAATTCATGCCACCTTGGACCCTGAGAAGTTGATGGGCTTTTGAACATCTAAAAGGCAGATTAATTGAGAAAATAATAGGCAGATTAATCAATAACAGCACAGCTAGGTGTTTTCATTTGTCGCTGTAATTTATCTATAAGGATACTCCATACTGAAACATCAACCTTGCCAGAAATAGCATGTAACAAATGTACAGTACGCGCCACCATACATACTGGTTACTATCTGTTATTTTAAGTAATAACGCTGCACATATCAAAAAGTGAAATGCGCAGACTACTGCCGTTAAGTTGGTCCATGGAGGGAGATTGTTGAAAAGTTGGGGTACCACCCCATCCTCACTGTCAGGAGTGGTTAAACAACCTTGAGGGACAATGTGGTACCAAGGAAGATGAAGGGATGAAAGTAAAGGGAGAGATCACAAATGCTTAATGCATTTATAAAACACACTGCGAGCTATCTAACTCAAACTTTGTATTTAAAAAAAAAAATTTAACATAATTTGGGGATGGCTGGAGGCTAAAATACGCTTAAGAGTTACCATCAAAGGCGTTAATTCTAATGCATCATTGCTTGGCGTTATATTATTAATTTCAGTATGACAACACATTCTGAACCAACATTTTCATGCCTCATCTTGCAATTTGCGTCTTGTCACACTGACTCTTCAGAGTTACTATCGAACAACGACAAAGAGGCGAAATAAGGAAGAGTCAGGGCAGTATAAGGTTGGTTCTGCCATGTCAGGGTTCACACAGACCACAGACTGCTGTTCAGTAATATGACATATAGAGGCCTGGTCATGGTATGTCAGGTTTGTTCAGTTTTATGGATGCGTCAGGAATCCATCCTGAACTCTTTAAGCGTGTTTTGAGGGAGAGAGGAGGGCACTATCGATCATCAGTGATGCAGAATAATAACATGAACCACGCTTGGGTTTTACAATTCCCAGGGAACTATATAATGGAAGACCTTGAATTGAGCACGGACTGATAAGCTTCCTGCCCACTCCTGGAAATGGACTGTTGTCTACACATATATTACTAAATCTATCTATCTATCTATCTATCTATATCTATCCATATCTATCTATCTATCTATCTATCTATCTATCTATCTATATCTATCTATCACCTTCTAACCAGATATGAATATACATAGATAACCCAACCCTTACAGTTTATTTGTGGGTGATTTGACCCATATGTAATCCATAGGTTTAAACCTTCTAATCTAATGTAATAACTATATATCTGTCTATGATGTGGTAAAAAGCACGCTTGTTCACCGTGAAATGCCGTATACTAAATAAAGTATAAGCTAAAGCAGGGGACTACAAGTACCTCAAATCTGTATTTAAGTGCATTGCTTGGTGATATAGTCTAATCTAATTACATTCCACACAACAAGGAGCAAAGTTGTATTGTGGGAATTACACCGAGAATATTCTTAGAAAAGCACAACAATAGCATGCACGCGCCATTATGCAAAAGTGACGTGCGCCTCGGCGGGCGCTGATGTTTCGTCGCGCCTTCTGATAGTTCTTTCCATGCATTTTTCATCAGTTGTTAAGTTTTATCCGACATGAAACCATGATCATGTAGTCATCATATCTTAATATCTCCCCATGCAGGAAATACCACATGAACCCAGTCACCTGACTTTCTATATCTAAAACACACACACACACACACACACACACACACACACACACACACACACACACACACACATTGCGATCATTTGCCCTACTTGCTTGCATACTGGGCTGATTTCTTCAAATCAATCTAGTCCAGGCCAGTGAAGAACAAGAAACAGTAGAAAGGCCTGTGACCTTGGAAATGAGACAAACTTTTCCTGTCTTTGTTCCAAATTGTTTATCATCATTCCTCAGCTTGCATCACGTGAAATGACAATGAGAGTGTCAGACAGTGAGTAAAAAGCAGGGTTGAGAGTGCCCAGATGCATGAAGAGCTCCTGTCACATACAAAAAAAAGCCCACTGTGGGTTGAGTTTTTTAAAAGAAATCTCTGGTGTGTTTTTGTGAAACATGTCCCTGGTGTTTGTCCAGTTTCCTGGTTTCCAAGCAAGTCTAGATTTTTTTTAAAGTAGCTCTGAAACAAAAATCAAGCCAATTGTAGTAGAGAGTGCTCCCTCTCAACTAAACACCAGCTTACTCTATCAGAGAGTGAGAGGCGGTTAGTAAGTCAGTCATAAAGAGAAACAAATGCGCTGCTCTGTAGACTGAGACAGAAAGGCCATCCCACATCATACCCCAGGCCTGGTGTTACCCAGCGATTCTGTGTGAGGGTGCTGTTCAAGATACAGCTCTCGGCTGTGTGTGAGATGATAATGACAGAGATGGCCCGAGGGGGGGCTCTGGTCACTCATCACGGAACAGTGATTCCCTGTATGCTGCTGCTTCAATCAGCACTCCCACAAAGCTAGCGTAGAGCTGCGCTGTTTGCCATGTCAGCACAAAATATAATCTTTGCCACGTAGAGTAGAATAACATGAACCACAGCGGAGCAATAATCTGTATCAGCTGTGAGATCAGAGCTTGAAATATTGCTGGTTATAATCACTTACAAATTATAAAAGATGATGGCAATTGGATTTAAAATTGGAATTGAAAACTAAAATCAGATGAAGACACTCATGGGGGCAGAGATACAATCAAAAGTGGTTCAGCGAAGCCTATGTTCACAAACCAAAAAAAAAAAAAAAAAAAAAAAGGCATGTCACCTTAATTTAGGGCTGCGTCATTCCACATTTTCTCTCCCAGAACGATAACGAAACTCACGGTTTTGGTTGGTTGCCTTTGCATTCATACTGCAGTCTAACTTTGAGACACAGCAAGGTGCAGCACAGTGCAAGCATCAAGGCAAGTCCATCAAAACATTTTCAGCTATCTCGACCTTCATCAGGCTGATGTCTGAGGTTATTGTGGTTGACATATGAGGAAAACAACCTCAGGTAGTATCCTAACAGAGGCAAGATATTTGGAAATGTTCGGTGGAGAAAGCATGGTGCAGTGGAGATGAGATGTTTTTTATTTTGATGGCATCCATACATCAACATTCTCACTGGCAAAAGCTCAAATTTTATTGATATTCCTCTAGAAGGTTTATCTTTTGTGTGGTCACATCATATCACAGTGATAAAAAACAGTCGTGCCTGGCTGTAAATAGTGTCAGTACAAAGGCTGAAAACAGGCAACTGCCCCAAGGACCCTGGCTCCTCAGCAGCAGCCCCCCACCCCCACCCCCTCACACACGCACACAAACATCCTGGGTTCACTGCATGCTAATTGTTTTTTGGTAATTGGATAAATTACAGATTTGTAGGGGGGAATCTGCCTCACCAAAATACAACACCACCTAAGGCAGGTTCTGCATTATCAGCTAATGTTGTGGCCCTGTGTGGTAGAGGTGACCTGTGTGTTAAGACCTTAATTATTTAGGATTATTTTAGTTTAGTTCATGTGGATCCAAACTCCAAACAAAGTTGTGTTTTTTGGTTTTGTTCAGCACAGGAGCACTGCTTATTTTCTGGGTCTTATGGTCTCCAGCTCTCATGTTTAGTCTGCTATCTGCTCTGCGCTTAACTCCTAACAAGTAAATCTGTCAAATCACTTCCATATATCCTTCATTATGTTTGTACCTGTTTTAATTCTGTCACTACAATAGTTTAAGGTGCAAAAAAGAATGTTGTTGTCATATAAAAGAATATTTCTATGACTAGCTCTTGGTTTAAAGCCCTATTTAGCCTTGAATTTCCTCTGTGGTAAAATAGATGTGTTGAGTCATCTTGTCTTACAAATCTGCTAACCCCCAGAGATTTCCTTTGTTTTGGTTTCAGCAGACAGTCTAATTGTTGCATGTCTGAACAGTTGTTTAAAGGCCTTTTTTCCACCCTGATGAGAGAAAAGATTCAAGTAGAACACTGACATTTCAGGTATTAAAATAACAATATTTACAGCACAGTGGGAATCAGCAAAATATTAGCGGCATTAGAGACACTCTCGGTCGTATTCTGCAACCTGCCCTCGAAAATGCATTTTTTTGAAAAAGCCACAGCTACACTCCAGCTGTTATCAGGAGTTTGTGACCAACAGCTATGCCTCTCTCAAGACCTGCTAATTAATAACTTGGCTATTATGTTAAGCTGTAAATTACCCTTGTAATGCTGTGCAACACCAGCTCCATGTTGTTACTGTCGTATGCCAACAGGTGGCAGTCAACACCACAGCTTCCAGGAGGAGCAGAGCAGAAACAGCTTTGAGAGTCACACATTTATTAGTCAACCTGACATTTATGCCAATGGACAAAAGGCTGAGCACACTGTGTAAAGAGGAGGGGAAGAGACAGAAGAGGTGTTATTAAAATTAGAAGCTATTGCTCAATGTGTGTGTCAGTTTATTTTTAGGGATGAAAAATGTTTTGTTACCACAGTTAAGTAGATATAACTCATATTTTCCAAAAGAGAGCTCCTTTTAAGGAAAGAAACGACGAATCCACTCCTCCTTTGTTTATTCACTTAATTTCATGGCAGCTGCTTTAAAGCCATGTCAGAAACAACACGAGCGGACTGTTTCCCCCCAAAAATTAACTTTCTCGAAGCAGCTCAGGTCGTGCGGGGGAAGCAGGTGGCTAAATGGTCACACAGCTCTGGCTTCGATTCTTATCCACCCCACCCCTCCCCTCCCCACCCCATCCCCCTCACCCCTCGTTTCAAAAATACTGTTTTGACTCAGGGCCCTGCAGAGTCACACACATGTCAGGCATTTGCATGGGAGAAATTGGACTTAAATGGGTAACACATGACTCATTCTGTCTCAGCCCCGACAGCTGCAACAGGCCAAGCAGTTATTGGACAAATATGATTCGCCTCAGAACAGAGCGAGTCTTCAAAAGCTTTTCCAATGTGGAATCTTTGACGTAAGCCGCAAAATAAAGAGATATTGAAGGGGATTTAGTGTGAAACATATTGAGTTACATTCAAACCATATCATGAGTATTCATTTTCCTTTCGCTCGCTGGATTTCTTTTTCTGACCTTAACCTGACAACTGTCATGAATTCTGCATTAGCAATCAAAACAAAAGACTATTATGCAGCGCGGTGCTGGTTGCTACTTGCTGCTTGGCTCGAATTCCCTGTACAGTAAACAGCCCACAGATGTTTTACATTGATATTAACAACCTTAATTTGTCCTGTGCAGAAAAAGGCCAAGCATAGCGTGGGGATTAAGTTCTCAGCCATGTATCACACACAGCACAGACAGCAATCTCATTTAGCTTGAGTGAAGTTTACAGTGAGTGGGTTTTGCATAGGTCATTAGTTGTCTCAAAATACCCCCCTGTCACCATAGCAACTTCAAGTGACTGCTAAATTGCCTTATAAAATGAGATAAATTATTAATGCTGAGAGGTTTTTTTTCTTTAATATGTGTGCACAGGCTCTGGGCTCTGAATAAAACACTGTATTTCTTCTCCTGCACTGCTGTAATGGAACAATTCAGCAGTTGTCAGTCATATTTCACAACTTATCCTTATCCAACGTCTCCATTCTCAGATAGGCTGATTGCTTTGTCCTGATTTGCGGATATATCACAGGGATTGCACAGATTACAGCAGTATTGCACATATGACAACTGAAGCTGTTATTTAAATAGAATATCTTATGACAAATCTCGAAAACTGCCTGTGTAAATGGCTGCTTTGTAATTGCCTACACACAGTTATTTGACATACTCTCAGCCCAGATGGGAGGTTGACACGCACCAGTGAATAATCTGATTATAGATGTCTGCTGACATTTATGCCCGTTTTATAACAATCCAGTGTTTGACAGAAAAGGCAGCGGTGATGCATTACCCAGATGGTAAACGCTTAGGTCACTGTCCTCAGCGACTTCATAGTCAATGATAGTTTGACCACTGGGTGTAATAAACCGACTGATGTTTGAAACGCACCGAGCAAATCATAAATGCTGAGATCAGGTTCTGTATTAATGTATTCCTCAGATGTGGAGGTGACACTGTGACCTCTCTGCTTCACAAATACAGCTTGTTTTTTTTTGTTTTTTTGTCAGCTCCAGTGGTGTTTGCTGCACTCCCCTGCACTGAAAACATCCATAACTCACAGGCAGCTGTAACTCAATCTAACAAAATGCCTTTTCAATCACTCTCATCTTTTATAGTTATACCCATCATACATTTACATAAATACATTATTCATGGTTCTAATCCCAGCTTCAGATGGGGAGATATAAAATGCGACTGCGTGTGTATTAGTGTGTGTGTGTCCTGATGTGTATGCAGATGGCAGGGGAATGGAGCAGCCTATTTTGTTTGTGGTTTGCACATTTCTGATTCAGCTGAGCACTCTCCATCAATGAGGCAAATTTACATTTGCTGCGGCAGTAATAACCTAAAACCCACAGTGATGTTAACACTTATATGCACTCGAATTCACGTTGCCCTGCCGCATGATTACATTTGTGTGGCGCTTAATAAAATGACTCACTTGACATTATCAAACAATTCAGCTGTAATAGTGGCCCATGAATGTGAAATTGTATTTCGCAGGCAATTAGTTCATTGTCATGGCAGTCATTCAGACTGAGCCGACCACTGTTCCTTATGAATTACTTCGCCTAACGCACTTATAAATATATGATATTAGGTATGATCAATAGCTGCAGCCATGAGTACACACAATAATTGGTTTGCCTGAAATAAGGAATATTGTAATTGAAAAGGTGGGTTGCAAATTATGCATAAAACATGATGAGGTATGGTGGCTCAGATAAACAAGTGTGATATTGGATAAGGACAAAAAGAGAAACGTGTTTTTCTTTTTTTCCAAGAGGCTTTCTATTCTGCTGTGAACAGTAATAATCCACACAGTTCACTGCATGCGGTAGCATCCTTTGATGTTCTGAAGATATCGCTGCATCACAGATATTTATGAGCTCAAGTCAGTTAATATTCAGCCTACAGTACACTGGCTGACACCTGCTAATATACACAGAAATCATCTCAAATAGCCTCCAGATGAACATGTCGAACTTGAGTCCCGATTAAAAGTGATCCTTTCAATAAACTAATTGGATTTCTTGTGTGTGTGCCCGTCCACTGTGGATGGGCTCACGTGTGATTGAATGGAGAGAAATGTAACACCGCGTTATAATGAGTCAACGAGGCTAAAATTAGCTCGGCAACATCACTCAGATCTCCTGTTACCTTTCCTAAAGTCATGCAGCAGACGGGGGGCATTGTCATGTGATTACAGCAGCACAAAGGCACAGGTGTAAAGTTACTATTGAAACGTGTGCCCGCAGACAAATTTACTTGATGGATTTTTAATGTCCCAGGGCTTTCCATTGATGATAGATGGATATCCACTGGGTAATGCAATTGTGCATGTGGAATGAGTAGGAGATAGAGTGTGTTGCCCTAATTTCTCAGAAGCTTTCTTGCCTTAGTCATCTGTGGATTCTCAGGATGCCTGGCAGATCAATTAGAAATGTGGATCCTGATATCACCTTAAGAGCTTTTACTCTATGTTAAAGTGATGTTTGGGCATGTACCTAAATCCCCTTACTGCACAGCACTGCTGAATGAGCCTGACTTCCTGTTTGAGGCAATTTCCAACACTTTATTATATGATTAATTTAGTAAATGAGAATCCTTCAGGTGTTTTTACCCTTTAATAATATTCTCTTATTTGGTAGAGCGCATTTTTAGTTTAAAGTTCTTGTCTTCTTCAAATTTTTAGATACTTGTACTTATGAATATACAAATATTTACTCTCTACTACAGTTCAGAGGGAAATATTGTACTGTTTATTCCACTACATTTGTCTGACCACTATAGAACCTAGTTACTTTGCAAATTAAGGGTTTTTACATACAAAAATATGATTAACTCACCGGATCTGATACATTGTTCTAAAACAGTAGAGTAACCGATCAGTAGAAATGTCCATTAATTGTATAGTGTTGCGATTTTTTGACAAAACTGACCATGGAAAATTATTTTTGAATCTAACATTACCATTGTATACTTCATTGTATACTTGCTGAAATTATGATTTTTCTGGGCATTGGAGCACTGAAAAAAAAAGCAGTGATAATTAGGTAAATCAACTGCGATACTAATACTGAACATTCAGAATTTCATTATTAAATTTAACCCTGCAATAAGTGGTTCTTTGGCCACTTGGAGGCAACAGACACAAGCTGTGCACATGACACTGACATACCACAACACTTTCTGCTGTTGTAGCAAATTTCTTCTCTTCTGGGTGTGACCATTAAAGTGTTGATGTAAATTTACCTCTGCATCTGTCTGTTGGTCGATTTCCTACCTGTGGCTCTGTGGTGGTTAAATAGTTAATTGTATTTTGAAAGCCATTCTAACTCTGATTCATATTCAGCATTAAGACATGTCAACATATGGTTGCAATTATGCAGGAATATGCTGTTTTAATGGCTTTTGTATTGCTTTGCTGTGGTTGAAACTGTAACCTCAGCTCTCCATTTTGAGGTGGCTTTCCAACCGCATTTGTGGCTCCCTGCTGAGGCTGCCTCATTATGTGGAATGTGGAACACCTGTGCTGAGAAAATGTAACGCTTTACCACTCCTCCAGTCACTGTACGTCTCTGCTATAGGCAACAAATAAGCAAGTGTCTGCCTGAAACATATTTATCCAGTTTTTCTTTTATTTCCCATAACAGGGCCTTTTTAGTGCCTCCCTTTGTGAAGATTTTTTCAGGCTCCTCTGCTCACTCATGCAGACAACACCGCACAAGAGCAGTTTTGTGTCACAGCTTTGAAAATGAAACAAAGAATATTCATATAATGAGTGAAACAAGATCACTCATTATATGAATATTCTTTGTTTCATTTTCAAAGCTGTGACACAAAACTGCTCTTGTGCGGTGTTGTCTGCATGAGTGAGCAGAGGAGCCTGAAAAAATCTTAACAAAGGGAGGCACTATAAAGGCCCCGGCTCAGCAAAATCCCCCCCCCCCCACATCCCCACCCCCGCCACCACCCCTTCTGCCCCCCCCCCCAACCCACCCTCTAAAAAAATGCGAGCAGTGTTTGCAAAAGTGGAAAAAACTGCTTAAGAACGTAAACTGAGCCTGAAGTGGAAAAACCTGTAAGATTCACAACCCACATGCACGCTGGACTTAAAGGGGGTTACTTTCAGATTTATTAAAGGGGATTTGAGGCTGCCGCACTTTAGCATGGATACTGTATAACACGTTTAATTCTTACCAGTGTGCCTGAAATTGATGTTCAGCTGTTCAGTATGGCTCACAGGACATTTCTCAAGCTACTTATTTGTCTATACGCTACTGCAGAAAATGTAAGGGACCCTCGTTCTTTTCATACAGGTTCATTCATTCATTCTTTTCACATTTCAAGTTCACTCATGAGGTGAAACAATGCAAATATGTCTCATTCATTTCCTGTTATCTTATCACAAAGTCATGTTGAGATAAAGAGAAGCAGGTGAGATTGTAAACATGTATTATGCATCCTGCATTTTAAGAAAATGTCCCTAATATTTTGATACATCATCACGATTCTTCAACGTCTCTCTTACAACACAATAAAGATTTCTCAATGTGAAGCTCCATTCACACCAGTTCACGTTGATACCTGCATCACAATGTTGCAGTGGCTGCTGCTGCTGTTGCTGTTGGGCCCCGGCTGTTGACATGCAAACACTTGCAATTGCCAGATAAGAGCCCGAGCGGTGCCATTGATTAACCGGGGACTTCATTATAGTGGCTGCCATTAACAATGCAACCCCATTGATTCAGCTGCTGAAAATGGCTGTGAGAGAAATCAGGAAAGATAACACTAAGAGCTGTGGTTTATATTGGAGTCACTGCAGGAATCCTAACACTGCTGCAGCCGCGCATAAGACAATGAGCCTCTGTGTAATCCACCTTTTACTCCGAACCCATGCTTTAAACTGGTACTTAAAATATCTGAGTGTCGCAGAACATTGCCTCTGCTATTTTAGTATTAATACATAATGTTCTGCTGCTACTTTGAGTGGAGGGCAGTGGAGTTTAACTCTGCTGGAACATGCATGTATATCTTGTATTATATTATATTATATTATATTATATTATATTATATTATATATTATGTTATGTTATGTTATGTTATGTTATGTTATGTTATGTTGTATTATATTATGATTTCTGATCAATCCCATTGATATAATAGGTGGAAATCATTATCTGCGACCCCTGATGCCACTGATCTGTCATCATCAGTCCCTGTATATTTTTAAGATAAATACCAGACAGCCATTCGTAACAGCAGCAGAACCAGAAGAAGAAAACATGTCAGTTTGGTCAGAGAGGAAAACACTTTACTGGATATGAATCAATGCGCCTGTATGCTCTTGCCCATCATTTCTGGAAAAAAAAGCGCATTGCGTAATACTGTACTTGAAATAGCTGGTGTCAGAAGTAGGCCTATGTCGCTGTTGCATGCTCTGTGATCTGAGTGGTGGATAAATGCAGGGCAAAGGGTGGATGACGGTGGAGAAACAGCACAGCGCTGTGGACGGAGCTGGTACTTTTCTACAAACGAACAACTCCAGACAAGCCGATAAAATACAGCTGACACATACAGCCAGCGGAGACTGAAAGGACAATGAGACCACAGATGTAAATAGAAACCGTGAAGTTTGTGTAACTTGGTATCAATATCATAGCCGTAATTAATAGGTTCATATTTGTTTCCTAGTACCCGCTGTGATTCTCCGGTGATTATGATAATAAATATTTATCAATATAATTATATGAGAGGCTTTGATCGTGGAAATATGTGTGACCCGTGTCAAATATGTATTTATATATATCCCGCTGTCTTCACAAGGTCAGCGCAGCGTTTTAACATGATTTATGGCTGGATAATGGACCGCCTCGTGAATTCTGTCTCGTGACGCCCCGCTTTCTAACTCGGCCAATTTTTGTCTTTTCGTTGCTCGACTCAAAAAAAAAAAAAAAAAAATCATAAAGGCCATTATTTTCAGCATTAAAGGCAACCTGTGCGACCGAGCCCGTAAACGCAGACCGAGTTCCGCTCAAAGCAAAAGCCAGTACCTCACGGGTCCCACATTGCCTTTTGAGGAATCATTTGATAGCCCTATTAACTTTCATGTAACATTGTTTCTTGAAGGCATCCACTGCAAGCGCCTCAGTGTCATTACTGTGAGAAATGTGCTTTCATACTGAACGTCTTTTACAGAAGTCCTGGAAGACACGTAGTCACAAAAAAGCCCACAAACACAAAATATTGGCGTAAATGAGCCTTTTATAGGCCGCGAATTTTGCGCAAATTGTATTTTTTTACCTTTATATACAACTACTATTCACTGATGGTTGAAAATTCTTCATTTGTTTATAGTTATATGACAATATTTTGTTTGGACACGTGATCGCGCTGAATATAAATGCGCCAAAAAATCATGATCGCAGATTTACGCCATCAAATTAACGCACACGCTTACACAATCTTTCCTATAGGGCATTTACTTCAAAAAAATATTTTTCCACGGCTATTTATCGACTAATACACGATGTTTTAAACTCCACAGAAATATGTGCCTTGCAGGACCTTCGGCAATCCATTCAAGCCAGCAAGTTTGGAGAGCGTGTTGAGTTTAATCAATTCATAACGTCGAGATGGAGCCGAACTCACTGAAGGTAACGTTTGTTATCAACCGTCGATTTGTTTTATTTTCGCATTGCGCTAATCGCCACCTACTCTAAACCGTGCTCATGTGCCTGATCCACAAAACTTTGACAGATTGCATTTAGTACGACCACATTTGTGTCATATGTTGAACATCTAAAAATAGTTACACGGTACTAATTGTGTGTAGAAAAGCTGAGATATCCTGATGTGATATTTGCCAGCCGTGCGTAATTACGCAGAGGGGTGAAATGTTTGAAATGTTTGTGTCCACCTTGCTACGATTTGTTTACCAAATGAGTTGATAAGCCATTCATTAATTTCTCCGTTTGTGTTTTTTTCCCCCTTCCTCTTCTACAGTGGGTGGGCTCGTCTTGCGGTTTACATGGACCATATATATTCTATAAAGCCTTTAAATTTAACCGGGACGGCAAAGCGAGGATTCTGTCTCTCGGAGACTTTTTCTTCGTCAGATGTAAACCGGAGGATCCTATTTGCATAGCGGAGCTTCAGCTGCTCTGGGAAGAAAGAACAAGCAAGCAACTTTTATCAAGCTCCAAACTTTATTTTCTACCCGAGGATACTCCCCAGGGACGGACAGTCACTCATGGAGAGGTAGGAATATTAATCGCCTGATGAATAATTACGCGTGAGTGGTGTGTGTGTGTGTGTATATGTGTTTTTTCCGTGTTTGTTCTCTGCTCTCTCCTTGTTCGCGAGCATTTTTTTTTTTTTATTAAACAGCATCTTTACTGCATTAAGAGTTGGCGGTGGATGTGTAGTCTCTGGTGACACAGGCATTCATGCACTGATACTGACATTGATGTATCCGAGCGGTTAAAGGATTGACCTACAGCGGTATTTTGTTCTCCAGTTTTACTTTAGCCTATTTGTCTATTGTGGTGTCAACTGCTGAATGTGCACTTGTCCAGCTGCGCTCAATAAGGCTGCCGCTGCGCTCTATGGGGCTAATTGTGTTATAAAGGGGGAAAATCCGCAAGAATCCTGCGCCGAGGCTCTTGTCATTTCATTTCTCGGCAAAAGCGTGTCAAATACTGACATATGGGCGGAAATTGCGAAACTGGTAATGAATGCATGGGATCAAACTGGCTCAGATCAGTCTGTGCGATAGTTATTAGATATTTTGTAACGCCGCCTGATGTTGAAAGAGGCAGAGCGAGTAATAAAGCGTGGCAAGAGCCAAAGCCAGCGCTGACACGTTTTAACTACTCTCCACGCTTTGCATAATTTTCCATGTGGACATTTCCATCCTCAACAATGTGAAACGTCCCTGTGTTACATTAAGGCGTTGTTGGCACTGAAGAGAGAGAGAGAGAGAAAAGCAATAGCTATGATTGACTATGGCCATATGTGGCGCTTGTGATCCGGTTACATCGTTGCAGCGAATGGCATTACTCTGATTATTGAGAGTTTTTCTCACCGGGCTATAAAACAAATGATGTTTTGTCCCCCCCCCCCGCCCCCCTCTGATATTCCTCATCCAGCGACAACAGCACTTTAATTACTACTCTCTGCTTTTGATCACTTGCGGCTGGGTGGAAATTATTCTCTGCTGCTGTTATATTGTTTATAGGGAAGGACAAAGCCGTGTTTGTACTTGACTCTTCCGCTGATGGTTTACTTACATTCTTTCCTCTTGAGTAATAGAGTGGCTATCACATTTCCCTTTCATGAGAAAGATGGCTATTTATGGCCTGCCGCTTAGACAAGCTATCATCTTTGTGGCAGAATTCTTCTATGAGCGGGTATCATCTCCTGGAGCCCTCTCGCTTTAGCCTTTAACACGTTGCAATTATTTAGTAATTAGACTTTGAGTGCATGCATCGCCGATTCTGAGGCCACACTTGCGTAACGACATGTCAACTCCGCCCCCTTTCGAGACATTTTTGCGTGCTGCAAATTGGCACGTTCAACTCCTGGGAGGTATATCTACAGGACTGCTTTTCGCGCGAATAAAATAGTTGGGACAGAAAGTCAAGCATAGAGTGATACAAGAGGAACATCATCTGCAGCAATTTGAGTATTTGATAACAGAGTCAAATAATAAGAGGAATAGAGCTAATCTCTCTGCATGAATTATGCAGCAACTTACATCACAGCACACAATCCTGCAGACACCAGAGACAGATGCTTTTGCTTTGAAGTTGCACTCTGAGTATAGAACAGACCAGACTATGAAATAATATAATTTTTTTTTTTTGGGGTGGGGGGGGGGTGGGGGGTGGTGGTGGGTGATGGTTTAAGTGCACTGTAGGTGACTTTTGCAGGCTCATCTCAATTAAAAAGCATGTCAAATCTCCCCGCTCTCAGCAAACCGTGGACTACGTACTGTATATTACACACTGGAAATTGCCCTGACAACTTCAAGTCAGTTTATGACCTTCACTCAGAGCCCCATTCAGATTCTCGCTGACTTTGCCCCATAACACTAATCTGCACTGCATGAGTCAGCTAGGAGCGCTTTACAGACGCAACCCATAATCCAAAAAACAAACAGGAAGGGTAAACCGGCCCGCACAAAGAGTTGTGATATTAAAACTCACCAGCTGTGAAACTCTGCTGCCTGAGTGATGCATGTGTGAAAGGATTATTTGTTTTTTTTGTTTTTTTTTTTAAAGAAGGTAAACAGTAGAGAGGAGGTTCATTTTTAAGTACACTGGGAAGTGGAGTTTATAAACTTCACATTAGTCATTCCTCCCCCCCCCTTAGGGCTCTGATATCACATAAGGATAGATTAATGGCCTTGGAGTTACACTGAACTGTAAATCTGTAATTGACTGGCTGAAAATCAGGAGTTTAAATTAGCGCAGTGACTCACACAGATATGAACTTGATAACTTACAGCTCTCAGGAAGTGTGCTATTTTCACAAGGTTTTAGTTCAGGCGGCATCATGAGGTAAAGCCACGACTTGGTGTCATTGAGGCTCATGACATTTTTATTATTAGAACATGTTATATTTACTCGTGAATATTTTCTCACAACATAAACCAGAAACAGTTTGTGGCATTTGAAATGTAAACAGCCGGTGCTGTGTTCACTCCCCTCCCCTGTGTGTGTGTGTGTGTGTATGTGTGTGATCACGCCTCATATCTTGTAGATAGCTATTATCTTAAGCCTGAAGCCAATATCCTCAAAATACCAAAAGGCACAACTTTTTCAAGACATCAGAACCAGCCTCATATTGAACTAGCTCACTGGAATTGGATTACTGATTCACTTGTGTTCTCAGTGCTGAGATATGATGTAATTTCCTGGTTATTTCTCAGGTATTTGTTTGCTCACAGCCTCTCCTGCGCTGTGTTTTTCTTTTTTCTTTCTTTCTTTCTTTCTTTCTTTTTTTTTTTTTTTGCTGTGCTGTACAGTGACAAGAGGAACCAACCCATGACCTACTGTGCTTGTTTTTCTTCTGTCACAGGGTTGGAGGTCAATTCCTCTTTAAACGCAGCCAGTTTTAAATCCAGTCAGCTTTGGCTGGAAATGAAAATAGTGATTCATTGAACAAACCTCGCTCTCGGCGCCCGTGTTTGCTGAACAGTTGATAAACAGATCCAGAGCAAAAAAAAACAAAAACATTTATTAATCTATTTATACTGAGTTAATTATTAAGTCCATATGTGGAGGAAGCTCTATTTTTCATTGTGTCTCAGCCTGACAAGCAGTGTTTACCCCCACCAGTTGAGCTCTGCTTGCTCTTTAAACAGGCTTTGTGTCGAGCTGCTCACCCATTATGACAAACCCTCTATTGGGGCCTCCGCTCTATTTGTCTGCCTGCAAACTGCCACCGACTAAACAGTCACATGTGTTTTAAAACTCATTGAGTGACACATTATTTCTTCCCACTCCAAATGGCCTGCCTCTCCCTGCTGGTGCTGCTTGCTGGCTGTAATACTTTCTGTTTTTGGACTCCCCATTTCAGGAGAGGGAGAGAGAGCTGTTGTAGATAACAGCTCACCGCACACAACACCCACTTATTGTATACTCAGCTTCAGGCGATTAATTGCTTATGCTTATCTTACACTTATATACCCCACTTTACTGCAAATACAGCAAGGAGCTCTTAATGGGGGATTCACAACCTCAGAGAATATTTCTGGATCATGTTATATTAATGTGCTATTATCATCACCTCTGATTTCATCTGACCTCTCTTCTCCTCTATTCTGTCCCTCTAGCTGACAAGGCTTTGGCACACACACACACAGAGATACACACACACACACTGACAGGCTGGGGACTGCAGCAGTAGGCCAGTATTGATTGCTGTGGAAAACACTTTGGCATGCATCCAGAGCCATTTCTTCAGTTCATGGCAGTAGTCCATGCATGTGTTTCAGTGCTTGGAAAGCCAGCTTGTAGGGAAATTAGATTGTATTCATTTGCTGCTTCTTTGATTTTTCCTAAGGGAAAAACCCTGAATGGGTAATTCAGGCATCTGGGATGCTAGTTGAGTTAAGTGTAAGTGGCTTAGATATGCGACCGGCATTTTGATGGATAAGGTCGTTCCGCTGAATGACTAGAGCGTAAATGTGATATGGCACATATTTACAGTGATCTTTTCAGAGCATCCATACCGCTCTCTGGTCTTGGCCGAGTCTGTGCATTATACCCCCCCAAAAATCTCCCCATTCAAGCAACAATGGCTGGAATTTAGAGGTGGTAGTGGTGGGGAGGAGGGGGTGTGGGGGGTGAGTGTGCATTTGTGGCGTGCGCGCATGTGTGCCTCCTCCTGCCGCAGAACAAGTCATTAACTCTGAACACTGCCCTCCAGTGAATTCCTCACCATTGCTGAAATAGCATGTAAATTATTACCAGCTTTTTAGGATAGTGTAATTTAAAACCTTTAAAATGGAATACCCTGGACTTCAAAGGCTATAAAGAAACCTTACTAACATTTCCCATTGGTTTAGGAGTTGTCATTCCCGTCCTTCGCAATCTGCCGATTTCTTTTTCACCAAACTGTTTTGTGTCTTCGCAGCCTGAGTAATGATATGTTACAGCAGCGCCCAGTTTGTCAACACACAAGAGACTTTTGGTGCTCTTTAGCTCGGTTTTTTCCACTTTGTCATTGACTAACCACTTGAACAGGCAAACATTTGCCTTGATGCATGACTCCAGTGCCCCCAGCTACAGCAGATCGTTATTATAACCTTTGAGGAGAATGTTAGCCACAGATGAGAAGCTCTTGCTTAATACTCCAGCCAATATTTTTCATTCTTAACTGTGGTTTCTCAGATGGAGCATGTGGAATCATCATGCCTTTAGTCCTTTATTTTGAGTGTGTGTGTGTGTGTGCGCGTTTGCTAAAATACAAGGGTACAAAGCTGCAGTGATTCAAGGGAGCTGACGCAGCTTTTTTGTGGTGTCACCTTACATGATGGATGCCTCACCCACTTTGAGAAAGGCTTTGAAAACTCCTGTTATCTCGCTATTTTTCTCTGTCATCATAGCTGCGCAAGAATGCTAAGTTCATATATCACCCAAGCTCATGTAAGAGCAATCTCTTAATGGAATCAGTGAATAAAAGATGAGTTCAGCACCCCACAGATATTACAGCAACTTTTATGCATATGAATAAACTGCATGCATTAAGTGCCAGAACATTATGTACAATAATTCTCACCTTTTAAATGGTGTACCTTGAACTCTTTGTAGTCTCGAGGCAGTTTAAAAAAAACAAAAAAAAAAACCACATATTCTAATTCAATTGTCCCTGGCTTACTCCCCAGAGCTCCTGCTTAATTCCCAGATAAGTTTGTTTTGGGACACTGAAGCCAAGGTCAGTCATGGGGAGGGGAGATAGATAATGAACTCATATTGTGTTTCATACCCTCGTTCTTTCTCTCTCTCTCCTTCTTCCTCTCTCCTTCTGCTCCTCTCTCTCCCCTCTCTGTCTCCTCATTGTCCATGTCACCATGTCCATTACTCAATTACTAATCTCCTTTGGCCTGAGGAATTCCAGCGCTGACCTCTCTGAGGCAGCAGGCTGAAACCTTCCCAGCATGACAGGAGCGCTGTGTGTGCGTGTGTGTACGCATATGTGCGTGTTAATGTGTGTACCCACAGTATAGAAAGACACCCACCCACTGGGAGCGTGCACCCCTTGACTCCCAAGCTGAAAGTCCTGTCCGAGCGATGAGACGCTCCGCCCCAGAACGCTGACAGTCAGGAATGTCTGTTCTCTCTTGCTGTTCGCGCAACAGCGGCGTGGATTTCTCGCAGGGAATTGTTCGGAGTGATATGGAATATTTCAGGGTGCATTGTCTCTAATTGGATCACCGAGTATAGAACCGGGAATGTCCCTCATGTTCAGTTTTTTTTCCACCAGTGCACCGCTGCATCCATATAAATTGAATGATATGGATTTTAGCGAGTTTAATTTCAATGAGATTGCTGGAGTCATGGGTTTGCTGGAACAGAGTTATCTACAGTTTCACAGCAGAAGTCTGTTTTTTTCCACTTTGAGTCCATTATGTGCAGCCATAGCAATAAATTCACCCAGTAATGTTTTTGGAGACATCATGCAGCTGCAGTAATAACATGAATTATTGATAGAAGAACGGAGGCAGAATGTAACATTCAGCTGTTAATGTGTTACCTTGCATTTTAACTCAATCATGAAACGAGCAGTTAGAGAATATGTGCATTTATTGACATACCCGAGGTAAAATTATGGTGGCGCATTAAGACATTTAGTGTAGGATTCAGGGTGTATAAATGCTCTTAATGCGTCGGTGTAGGAAGTGTCACTGAAATGACACCCGGGTGCTTTGTATGTTGCTGATGTGGAGTGTCACCTCTTGGCTGTGGGCTTGCAGTCCTCTGACCTATATTATCAAGTGGCCTGCTGGCTGTGTCTGCTGCTTTGCTAAACTATAAGCTGCCTAACTCGAAATGACAGCACAGTGTGGATGGGCGGCATTTACAGAGGAGCGAGGCCCCAAGTTTTTCAAAAGCGCATCTTTGAAACCCAAAAATCCAAGTAGTGAGTAGAAGACCCCTGCAGTGCTGAGGATTACCACTGGAATGATCAATCTCCATAGAGTTATGTCTTCAGCTGAAACAATTGGTCCATTAATTGATCTAACAGAAAAGTAATCAACAATATTAGAAACAGATAAATTGTTGAAGTCATTTAATTAAGCAAGAATGTAGGGAGGACAGCTAATAAGTCTTCCAATAATCAGTCTGTCTGTTTTCTAGATTCATTTGATTCGGTTTATAAAATGCAAGAAAATAGTTGAAACCTTTAAATTTGTGGTTTTGTCCAGCCAACAGTCCAAAACCCGAGATATTCAATTTACTATAATAATAGACCAAGAAAACCAGCAAATACACACATTTTAGAAGTCACAACCAGAGAATTTATGATTTATTGCCTATTGGAACAGTTGCAGAATAATTTTCTGTCAGTTGACTAAATGATTAATAGAATTGTGTCAGCTCTACAACAATGTCAAACATTCACTGGTTCCAGCTTCTTAAATTTCAAATATTTGCTTCTCTCCCAACTTAGATGCTGCTGGTTGGACAAAAAGAGTTGGGTTCATACTTCACTGTTTTGAGTCTCTATAAACTAAAATATTCATTGAAACAGATTACGCAAAAATGAAAACAACCGTCAGTTGCAGCCCTAGTTTGGTCTGTTTTTCACTATTGTTTGAAATTCTTGAGTTCTTTAGGACCTTTTTTTTTCTCCTTTTATCGTGGTGAATTAGGCTGGTGCAATGCTGTTGTTATGATCGTTTCCCAATAACTGACTGTGCTGGCTGCTTCTCAGGAACCCCTTACACAGAGACACAGCACAGAATTTCTTAATTCTTCACTATTTGCCTAAAATTTCTCAATCAAATGTTGTGCATGTCTTATGCAAACCAATAGCCAGCGCTCTGCTTCCTGACTGTATGTGCTGCATCACGCAGCAGACCTCAGCCGCTGTAAACCTGGCTGGTAAAGAAGGAAAAAAACAAAAAACAGTATATGGGAAAGCTAATGGTCGTAGCCTGTTTTTGGAGCTGCGGCTCCATTCATAGACTGATTATATTCTGGACTGTGTTGACAGCTGCTGAATTGCTCTCACCTGTTGTGTTTTGCTCTCAAGCCGAACAAGTCCCCAAACAGGATCTGTTGACACTCACACAAGGCACTATGTCATTCAGCTGATTGATATGGAGGGGAATGGCTGTGTGTTTTTAAGATTTGCTGTTGCTTTGTGAATGCTCTGGCGTGCTATTGAATTACTTGAAGTATTGCTTTTTTTTTTTTACTCATACATCAGCAGCAGAACATTCAGCGCATTATTTTTGTTTCGAATGGACTGAACTGGGATATTTCACGGTTTTGTTTCTCTACGTGCTGTCAGTAGATCGCATCAAAGTACAGTAGCTAATTCTGTGGAGATACAGTACAATGTGGTTTTTGGCTGCAGGCTGAATGCTATTTACTGTTGCTCTACATTATTTAAATGGCCTGCTTTTCTGAAGGCAGAAAGAGCAGTCAGTTTTTCATTGCATGGAAAGCTGGTTACAAGCACCCGCCACCACTTGACAGCTGAAGACAGCTCATTATAAGAAGACCGAAAACCCATGTTTGATGTTTCTACTTAGTGAGGGAGGCACAGCTATATCAAGCTATCCCTCGCAGGCTTTTCCTTTATAAGGAAATACTGTCTCCAACTGGTTGGGATTTGATATGCCTGTAGTTGCAGATGATGTGAGAACTGAATATGGGTAATTGTATAGACGGCGCACTCAGAAGAGAATCTGAAAAGCTGAAAAGTCATGTGCTCATGTGTTTGTTTTTAGAATATAGATATGAAATAATAGGAACACTTTGAAATAATCCAATAAAACGTGGGAAATGCAGCTTAAAATGCCAAGAAATAAACAAAAACTTGACATTTTAAGCTTCACAAAGGGAGGATTTTACTGCAGAGTTGAGCTTTTTGGATTTTATTAGATCGTAGAGGTGTAGCTTTTATAGCGTCCACCCTCTCTCTCGTTCATACATACAGTGTGTAAATATGTCAATACAGCATAAACGAGTGCTATTTTAAAGTCAGTAATGCGCATTCTCTTTAACGGGGAAATGTGTACAGACAGACAGATGCCTGGTAAATTGGAGATAACCAAGGTAAACATCAGAGACCTACGCAGAGTGTCTGCGTTTCTGCCTGTACACATCTGCCCTCCAGATTTCCCTGTTTCTGTAATAGCCATCGTCCAGCACACCACTTCACTCCACTGGTAACAAGCACTTCATCCATTAGGCCTTCAAATGGAAACACATTTAAGCATCTCTGCTTCCTTCCCTCTCCTTTGCACTTGTAGTTCTCTGAGTATGAGAGTTATTGAAAGGGGTTGAATCAAGCGCGTACTGGCGAGAGAGCAAATCTTATTAAGTAACTGAACAGACTAAAGTGTGTACACAGAACCAACCACAGCTATATTCAGCCCCAGAGTGTCAGCCATGCACGTCACAGCTATAGATTTACATTTATAGTTTCCTGACAGTGTCACATTAATTTTATTGTATGTCAGGGAGACCACTGGCTCACAGTTTTCTCTAGTTCATTCATTACACCCTCGCTGTAACAAATTACGTTTCTTCTACTCCTCTACTCTTTGAAGGTGTAATCAGAGCTGCTGAGTGTGACTTGTGATTTAAAGGCGTAAAATCTCAGCATTCATGGTGAATATCAGGAGCCCTGACTTCCTAACTGCTAATCAAAAAGTCTGAAACATCTACGTCCTCATTGACATTGATTTAACTGTGGGCATAAATTCAATTCAGCAATCATCCACATCATCCATATTCATGGTGCTGTAATTTACTTACATGAATGTGCATCCACAGCCGTAATGTTACTTGACGCACATACCAATTTAGTTGATAAACAAGGACGTTCTGTTGTTTGTCCCGTGTCTTCTTGCAGCACTGATTTTAAGTCTATTTCTGACCCAGCCTTTGACCCTCATTATGTAACCTTACACTGCCATACATTGCATACCAGTGGTGGAATGTAATTATGTACATTTACTCAAGCAGTGTACTTAATAAGTACACGTTTGAAGTATTTCTACTTGACTTGAGTATTTCCATTTTTATTTTACTTACTAATTCTTCTCCACTGCATTTTTTTGAGACTTATAGTTATTGGCTTAAGATTTTACAATTTTAAAAAAGGACATATGATGTACTTATCAAATATGATGCAGTACTATGCTTTTAATATACCCATTTGTAAGTTTGTCAACGAAAGGGCTTCAAACAGTCATAAAATTATCAGTCTATGATAAATGATCCATGACCTTGGCAGACTTGCATTAATATAACTCCCCTTATGTTCCTCTGATTGTAACTGGGATTCTGCCCTGCCTCCTTCTAGCACGAGGTAATTGCAGTGTCCGAGAAGGTCATTGTGCGGCTGGAGGACCTGGTGAAGTGGACGGTACCAGACTTCTCAGGATGGGCCCACGGTCTGAAGGCCGAGCCTCTCAAACCCTCCGTGCTCCGGGAGCTGGGGACCAACGGGAGGCGGGAGGCCCTCCACCGCTACAGAGAGAGCACACTGACCAGCGGACTCAACTTCAAGGATGTCCAGAGGGAGAGGGCGCAGCTAGGTGAGCGTGGGCAGAAACCTCAGTTACTTTTAGGGTTTTTTTTGTTTTTTAAAGCATTTCTTCATTCTGAAAGGTTACTGCTGTGTTTCCAATTTCTCTGGGGTGATGTCTTGTATGTTTATGTATTTGTGTCCTGCCTCTACCATAAATCAGCTTATGTTTATTGTCCTTTGGTTGGTTTAACAAGTGTTGTCTTGACTGGAGTAATTTATCAGTATGTAGTTGGAATTCCTCCCGATATAATGAGCTGAGAATCACACTAATAGAGGCAAGCTAGAGGTAATGGCAGCGTGTTTGCCAACGCATTACCATCCTACAGTATAACAGCTCTGTTTTCCAAGTGTGACAACAACAAAGGCAGCATTGCAAAAATCACATAATTCAGCTGGTAATGTCTTTAAATAATTGAGTCGCATCAAAGTGCAGTCTACAGCACCTCTGATACCTTCTTATCCATCAGTTCATATCATAATTGGCTGTGTATCTCAGCAGCTTTAAGGATCATAGCTGTGTGTGTCTGAATGGTTTGTCTGGCGTATTCATCATGTATACAGTGGCGCTAAGTGTCAGTGAATGTTTGATTCTTGCACCAGGCTCTCGTGGTCTCGCTACAGCATTACCCATGAATCAGGCCCAACATAAAGCTGGATGTCTCTGCAGATGACTCACCCGATGCAAATAGGAAACGCTGGCATTTCAGCCTAATAATCAGAAAGAACATAATGTTCCCTTTGAAGCCGTTTCCCACTTATTTGCCTCTCTCTCACATAGCTGTGATGTAATGCCTAATGCTGATTATAATGGTGTAATGTAGCTTAGCAAACATGCTAAAAATACCATCAGAATTACAGTACCTCTTGTCAGGTTATAAGAATGTAACCTGGTGATTAAAGCCAGAATTGTAGCTTTATGATCCTCTATTAAGTCATTTTTAATAATCATTTTATGCCTAAAGCTTATGTGGAAATGAAACTGCTGTAGGTTTTAAAAAAATTAGCCTTTTCTGTAGAAAAGGAAGGTTTATTGATGATTCTTGTATTGTTTTCTGCCCTGGATCTTCCAGGAAGAGAGGCTGTGGTGTGTTTCTGTGTGATGCTGTAATGCCCTTGATTACTCGACATTGCTTGAATCTCATACGCAAAAAGGACAAGAGGATCAATAATGGAAGCTTTGTTGTTACTCCAGTAATCAATATAGTTTGATTGTGCTTGTGGGTGTGTATGTGATTGCTTGCTTTCGTAAATAGATGTGTCAGCCTGCCTCTTAAATGATATCATGTTCCATATCATGGCTTTCTATAAATGTGCTGTATCGTCTAGATTTTATAGATTTATCTGTTGTCAGTGTAATAACCTGACGATGACGCTATTGTTACTGAGGGGTTGTGTGCGTGTATGTGTGTGTGCGTCTGTGCGTGCGTGTGTTGCTAATGAGCGGCACTGCCGTTAATGACTCCATCAGGCTGTTTCTAAATGCACTTGTCACTCCGATGGGACACTCCGCCAGAGAATCTGCCCACTCAGCAGAACGGGCTCAGACTCTGGCAGGGCACCAGAGACACACACACATGCACATGCACTCACGCTTTGACACGCATACACGCACACACACACAGGCATAGATGGACACGTGCACACATGCTACACACCGACAATCAGTGGTGTGCACTCACTTATCCGTTTGTTTGTTTGTTCGCTACATCTTTGGCGTGTGTCGGTTGTTGACAGTCTAACAATATGAGAGGGGCAGAGAGTGAGTGAGAGAGAGAGAGAGAGAGAGAGATCACTTATTCATCAAGGCAAATGCATGTTACTCTGAGCAAGGGTTTGCATAGAAATATGAAATGTGCCACTGCAATGCTGCTGACTACTGAAATGAAATATTCATGCCACAGCAGCAGATCAGATATAAAAGTACCCTTAAAGCGTCCTGTAGCTGAATGTCCGTAATACTGTGTAATATGTTGCCTCATCGACTAAACTGACTTTTTTATGATAGGGCTATATGCTCTTTTTTGGATTGTATTTATGAGCAGAATAGCCCGAAGTGGCTGCTCGCTGAATGATGTATTTGCTGATTGTTATTCTCGGGCTGATCTGTAACTATGTCAGAGGAATTGGATTGTTCCCCATAACAGGATACTGCAGCAATACCACAAGCTGCACAGAAAACCATTGTGAGCTAAAGAGCAATAAAGTGTGCCATTGTTATCGAGGGAAACTGTTCTTTTTTTTCCCCCAAGTGCATATCCTAACTTTTCCTGGCACGCTGCCAATGTGAATTAAGTGCACTGTTATGTATTTGTGTCTCACAGGCAACATGTGAAAAATACTACAAGACAAATGTGTCTCAAATAGCAGAATGTAAAATTGTCTCGCTCTTGATCTGCATTACACAGGGAATTATAGCTTGGTGAGCGAGCAAAGCTCTAGCCTGTCCTCAGAAAGGCATAAAGACTGAAACTAAAGATGCACGCACAAAGTAAAGTAATTAATTAGAGAAACAAGTGACCTTCACTGCTGTCCTGCAGCATCGACAGCTGTGATTCTCTAAAACCTGCGAGGCAGAGAGATGATTGGTATCATAATTCAAATGCCAACTTTAGTCAGGCTTTGAGACACACTGTTTTAAAAGAGCGGCTGACGAGGCGTACGAAGGCCTTTTGTTACACTCCTTTAAAACATTTGTTTGTTTGTTTTTTTAAGTTAGTATGTAAGTAACATCTGGCATCAGTTTGTTGAAAGAATAGTCTGACATTTTGAGAAACATGCGAAGATGCTTTCTTACCAAGAGATGATTGATACAGCTCTCACGTGTTTACAGTGAATGTGAAGCTACTGCAAGCAGCTGGTTAGCTTATTTTAGCATAAAGAGTGGAAAACAGCTAGCATGGTTGTTTACAGAGGTGACAGAATCTGCTCTAACAACACAACTAAATGTAAAAACACCATGCTGTGGTTTTACAGGAGGTTATGAGCTGAAATATTTCTTAGCTGAGAGCAGTAAGCAGTTTTTATGCTAAGCTAAGCTAATAGTAGCTTCATATTTAGCACTCAGACGTGGGAGTGGTATCAATTTTTTCATCTCGCTCTTGGTAAGATAGCGAATTAGTTTATTTACCAAAATTTTAAACTGTTTGTTTTAGTTTGCGTTGTTTGTTTATTGCTTTGTTAAGGATTCCATGTAGCTAGAAACTTTTTGAGGACCTCATATAACATGAAGGAAAATTAATCACATTAAACTCGCTTTATAAAGAAAAACAATCAAACTGAATTACATAAGTCTCCCTCAAACTCAAAGAGAGGAGGACAAAGATAACATATTTCTACGAGTACACAGAGTATTTTGCAATTCTTACATAATATGTAATGTAATCCACTTAATCAGGTAATGCAAAGTGTCCACTTAGTTTATCTTGTATTGGAGTGAGCTTCTTTTTACAGTTAATGCCACCAGGGATGGCTTGCCAGGGAAGTTTACATTCTGCCCCTCTATCTCTCCCCAGAGAACTGGCCTGATTCCTTTTTTTTTCATTGCTGCCTGCCGAAATTGGTTTCTGCTCGTATACTACGAGGCCGAGTGTTGGAGAGCTGTATCTGCTGATACAGTTTGTTGGCTTGTGCCGGGAGAAACATAGAGCCATAAATGGAAAATAATAATAAAAACAAAAAAAACCACAAAGGATGGCTCTTGCTCACAAAATAGCTCAATAGGTTTTCTGTCTTGTCTTTCTTCAATTCAAGCCTTTGGTGTGGAAACCAGTGAGCAGATTGTGAGTTGAGATGATGTGGAGGATTATACAAGGTCATAGTTTCTGACTCCTGCATTCATGGAGCATAGATGGTGTTCCTGACTCCTGCCCTCACCTGTAGTATCATCTGTAGGTGGTTCAGCCCTCAGCGCTGTGAAGATCAGGGGTCTGTGAGAAGACACCCAGAAGGAAATAGTAACCATGAAGGTAGAGACAAATATACAGTGGACTGCAAAAGCCTTCACCCCTCCCCTTGGCTTTGTATACTATTTTTGTACTGCAGCTCCTTTTGCAAAGCAAACAAATGATGCCATAAAATTACAAAAATAATATTACTGGATTTGTTTGTCTCTCTAGGCATCACAAATATTTGTTTAAAATATTAGATGCTTCCTGGCCGTGCTGCTTATTAAAGCTGTTGTAATTGTGCTGTTTGACCCTCCAAATGTCCACAGTGGATCACGCTTAAGTGGAGGGCACATGATGGATTAAATATCAGAAAACATTACCATTTTCATGGAATATTCAGCGACTGATGGTTAATGAAGTTCAGCTATTATTATTCAAGGAAAGACTTGTTCTTCATGCAGCTCTTTGCTGTATGAAAAGCTGCAAATGGAGCGCTCTGATTGATGTTTTCCATCCAATATCTTTAGCAACATCCAGAGGAAAATCAGACATGATAGATTTGAATCAAAAAGCACTTTGATGTGAGTTGTACGTATAAAAAGAACAACATTATGGATTTTCTTTCTCTGTCATCCATAATAACTGACCTACATTACTGTACATGTTGTATATTTTAAGTACATTACATTCATGTGGCTGCTGCTTTTGTCCAGAGTCCAGACTTACATTTCTTCCATACAAATGTATCAGGAGTTATTTGGGGGCACATTGACTTACTCAAGGACACTTGTGGATAGGAGAGGCTGTTGATTAAACCACCAGCCCTACAACAAACTGTCCTATTTAGAGTATAGTATACAAAAAATACTTCACCAGTTTATACTAAAGTTTGAAACTGAATTGAACTGCAGCTGTAGAATGACACTGCCAAAGTTTACCAAGAGTCAACATGAGGCTTCAGCAGTCCGAGTTAATGAAATGGGTGCATGAAGTCTTTTTAGTAGCAGTTTCCCCAGACAGTGTGTCCATGTTGCGCTGTGGTGGAGGGAAGGTATCACTTGTTTTGTTTCGACTGAGGCTGCTGAAGCCTCATATTAGCTTCAGATAAACTTTGGAATGTATTTTTGCACAGAATGAGGACTGTGGATTTTGTCCCCCATTCCTTACCTTGTAAACATGTTAGGAGGGGATCTCTTAACGGCCAGTGTGAGCAGGAGGAATGATCACAGCAAGCAAAACCTGTTTAGATATGCATATTTGACAACTGACTCTTGCTTTAATGCAGAATTTAAAAATTGTGAACTTGTCCTTTAAAAGTCACAAAAGAGACACCAAATTTGTATTAATTTTTATGTGTTTTTCTTGGAGCTGTTTCACAACCATCCACAGTTCATGTAGAATTTTTGCAGCTGCTCCTCAGACAATAGTGTCCATCAACAGCACACTCAAAAATCAAGCCTTCTTTTAAAGTCTAAATACGTACGTTTGATTTTGTCACTTTTCCAGCATGAACACTCTTCATACTGAAAAGCTGCTTAGAATTAGTGTGCAGTATGAAATTGGAACACATTTAAATATGACTTTATGTGATCAGAGCTAAACTTACATTGACTGAGCTTGAAGGCCAGCGAGGCACCGAGCGATATCACTGCATTTCAAGATTCTTTACAGCCTCGTCAGCTTGGGGATACAACCACTGTATTTCCCTCTGATGCAACATCTGATCTGTATGCCAGACTTGGCACATATACCCAAGTTGATATCCCCACAATATTTCAGTCGGAACATTTCAATTTGATGTAGAGGGTAGATTCTGTCCCTTTTCAGAGACTGTTCAGAGCGTCACTGAATGTTTATGCGGGTAGGAGCCGGTGATAAGGAAACAGACAGATGCTGTCTTCTCATGGTTGATTTGTCTTGGTGACAATACAGAACAATATTTGGGACTTTGAGTCACTATCACACATGAAAATGCTTTATGTTTCGACTGCAACGTGGGAAGGAGTAAGCGGTTTCTTGGAAAAGATAAAAAGGACGTGTCGCAGTGTTACAGGAGTAATGGTGTGTTGTGACTCTGACGAAGAAAGAATGCCATGCTTTCGTAAGACGCGCGGCACTGTACTCATCTATTCAGAATATGTGGCAGATTGTATCGTTTGCACTTGTTTGCTTTCCGCCCCTCAAACATATTTGCTTCCCCTTCTGCTTTTTTTTCGCAGAACTAATTCTACAAACTGTCTTCAAAATCCCTTTTGAAGTAATTTAATGGAGTGTTTGTATTGATTATGTGCCCCCCCTTCCCTGGTATATATATATTTTTTTCTTCTTTTTGGTAGTGTTGGATGATGGGGGTTGTAACGATATCTTCTTCATTATACTCAGACCTTGCTGGGAGAATCACAAGCTGTTTTCCTGCTGATATTGCTCCTCCATTAATTTCCCCTTCTGACTGCTGGCCTGGCCGGGCAGAAATTCTAAATCTGTAAGCAGTAGAAATTGTGTGCCGGGGTGGAAAAATCTAATAGATGTTTGAGCATGCCTCAATTTGGGCTGAGAGAAGAGAAAAGACACACTGTGGGAGAAAGAGAGTAAGAGAGAGGGAGAGACCACCAGCACCCCAGCCTTATGTCCTGTGCCTTGCACCATCATCAAATTTAGCTTCTTGGATATTATATTGACCATATGTGTTTGTTTCTTCTGAATGTCCACCTTTTTGACTTGCAGGAGGTGGGCGGAGGAGGGAAATTTAGAGGCTGGCGACAGATGGTTAAACAATGAGAATGGCCTCAGAGAAATGAAGGCTCCGTCTCCATTAGCGAGCTCTGAAACAACAGTTGTCTCTTCTCTCATTAGTCAGGTCTGGAACAACAGAGATGTTATTATTGATGTGACCTCTGCCAGGCATCTTAAACAGGCAGAAAGGAGCAGGGTTCTACTCATCTATCTCTAAGACAAATTTCCTGATATTTTATTTCCTTATGAATATGAATTCTTTTTTAATGAAATGCTTTCGTCACACATGAATCAGAAGGTCTCTTATCTTAGATTATGTGTTGTTAAGAACATTTCCTTTCTTTTTCTTAACAAATTGCCTGCTGATTTCCAATGTACTCGACTCCTTTCATTTACCCAACCAGCCTTTCTTCATATTAAGTCTTTGTCAAATGATGCTCATTCATTACTGTAACTTGTTAATATTTAAATATACCTTTGCACATCTCTAATCACATTATCTTTCTTTACAACGGTTTGTATTCTGCTCCTCAGATGAATAGATAGATTATGGATTCTACAGCCTTGCTCAGTGGGCATTTCTGGGTCACCAGATTGTACAGTTAAGAAGAGAGAATGTTCTTAGGTGACGCATAATCTAAGATAAGACCTTCTATTCATCGATTGTATTCGTCAAAAATTATATTCATATCGAAATAATGTCGGGAAATTGTCTTGAGAATAGATGAGTGAACCTCATCACTTCACTGTTTGAGTCTGTGAGTCATGTTGTCTCTGTTCAGGCCTCAACTAGCGGAGAGAACAACTGTTGTTCAGGCTCAGCTGATGAAGACAGACTCTCATTCACTCTGAGGCCATTCTCGCTGGTGCCATCAGCCAGCCGATTCCTGCTGCCTGCAGAATCCGAAGCTATGTGTTCGAAAATAAGCAACGCAAGTGACAATGAATGTAACTGTCGGCCATTCGTGCGGTACGGCCTGGCGGGGCGCTGGGGTGGCGGTGGGTCTCTCTGTACTCTCTCTCCGTGGGGTCGGGCATGCTCAGGCATCTAATAATTTTCTTTGCCTGTGCCTGGGCCCAGTCTCGCTTCCAGCCGGCCTCAGTCGAGGTGTCGTGGCGCCAGTGACATCTCGATCTGATCAGTGCTGGCGCCAACACCAGAAATATGCTCTGGGAGGAACACCTGGTCAGGCGTGCTCAGTCAGTGTGAGGATGCTGGTTGATTGGGGTGGTCTGACAGAGGCAATGTATTTTGAGGACGGAGGCTCAGTGGTGAGCAGTCTGATCTGCGCAGTCTGAATGGTGCCGCGCGTCTGCAGGCGTCGGAATGCAACACCATTCTGGCTGGACCGTCGCTGTCTTTCCGGGGCGCGTGCGATCGGTTATCAAAACGACCTGTGATCGTCAGTCTGGTGTTCTGTTGTCGCGGAACAAATCGGCGAAGACGACGTCGTGTTTCATATCGCCGACCATGGGCGTTCGGTGACGGCTGGGCCGTTCTCTGGTGATCCTCGTGGTGAAATGTTCCGACTGAAATCGGCGGGAGCCGCTCATGCCGGAAGTCGGCGTGGAGATGTTGTCGGAGGAAATACGACGGTTCATCCCAGGCTGACAGCTGGCAAGATGGCGAAATACGATATCGCTCGGTGCTTCGCTGACCTTCAGCTCGGTCAATATGGTTGACTCCTGATCTTGCTCAAGTCATTAAATAATTCAGGCCTATGCTAGGAATGGCAGCTGTCCTGAGTGACTTCATGTGGAGAAATGTGAGAATCAGGCGTGCATGTTGAACTTTGAGGCAGTTACGGTGTTGCTGATGGACGCTGTTGTTCTGCATGAACGGACGTTGACAGCTCGAAAACATAAAAAGTGTGCAGGGCAGTGTCTTTGGGCACAGGACAGTTCCTGTTACAGGATGCGTTAACAAGGTGGTTATCATGTCTGCTCGCAATTTTTAGCAATGATCATTCTCACTGCTCATGACGTGCTCCTCTTGGCGTGCAAGGAGTGAGGAATGGGGACAATCCAGATTATATTCGCACAAAACTAAATTCGGACGTCTGAAGCCGGCAAGACCGGCGGCCTCCGGTTGAAACAAGCAAGTGACCCTTCCCTCCACCTGGCACAGCGTAGACAATGCTGAAACTGCTGCTAAGGCTTGTGTGAACACTGACCTGTGTGGCACGGCGGTGTCGTCGGCTGGTTCGGTCGGTTCAGCTTTATTAAACTGATATTTTAATGCCTGCTCTAAATGGGACAGTTTGACAACAGGCGATGGCGTTAATCAGCCTCTCCGCAGTCGCCAGTAGTTGATGTGCTCCTGTTGTGTGAAGGAATGAGATGGCGGCAGCCCATGTGCCATGTACAACATGCAATGCTGGTGGGCCTGTATGGATGACGAGAAAGAAAATCATGTTCAGTGCTTTTGATCAAATCTATCTGGATGTTGCAAAAATATTGGATGGAAACATCGTCAGGCGCTCCGTTTGCGGCTTTACGGCGAACTGCATGAGCAAGTCGCTCGCGGTGGCGGGCTTCGTGGCGGTCATGATATTCCGGTAATGTGACCTGGGGGGGGGTTATGGCAGTATCTTCTTCATTATACTCAGACCTTGTAGGAGAGAGAATCACAAGCTGTTTTTCCTCACTGATGTGCTCATATCATTAATTCCCTTCTGACTGTGGCCTGGCCGGAAGCCAGAGAATTCTAAATCTGTAAGCAGTAAATTGTGTGCCGGGGTGGAAAAATCTATTAGATGTTTGAGCATGCCTCGAATTTGAATGGGAGAAAGAGAGAGAAAGACACACTGTGGGAGAAAGAGAGAGAGAGAGTAAGAGAGAGAGGGAGAGACCACCCAGCACCCCAGCCATATCCTGTTATGGCTCGCACCGTAATCAAATTCAGCTTCTTCGGATAGCTATATTCATTAATAATTTGTGTTATTTTATTTCTGGAATGTCACATAATGTGTTTTTCGACTTGCAGGAGGGTGGGTGGGAGGGGAACTGAAGGCTGGTTGGATGGTTAAACAATGAGAATGGCCTCAGAGGAAATGAAGAGCTCCGTCTCTCCATTAGCGAGCTCTGAAACAACAGTTGTGTCTCTCTTCTCTCCATTAGTCAGGTCTGGAACAACAGAGATGCTATTGATGTGACCTCTGCCAGGCATCTTAAACAGGCAGAAAAGGAGCGAGGTTCTACTCATCTATCTCTAAGACAAATTTCCTGATATTTATTTCATATGAATATGAATTCTTTTTTTAATGAAATGCTTTAAAATCACATGAATCAGAAGGTCTTATCTTAGATTATGTGTTGATTTAAGAACATTTCCTTTCTTTTCTTAACAAATTGCCTGCCAGTTCCAGTAACACTCTGACTCATACTCAAGTGTTACCCAACCAGCAGCCTTTCTTCATATTCGTCTTTGTCAAAATGATGCTCATTTCAAGTAGTACTGCAACATTAATATTTCGGCGCAGAAATGCCTTTTGCACATCTCTCCCTGATACGTGTCTTTCTTCCTGACAGTTTTGTATTCTGCTCCTCAGATAGATAGATAGATATGGATGATTCTGTGCTGCTCAGTAGGCATTCTAGATCTCACAGATTGTACAGTTAATAACTCTGCATATTTTATGAGCGTGCCAGTCCATCTGCTTTATGAATGCATGTAAAATGGTCCTCTTCTGGACGCCCTGTTGTGCGCTGAGAGGACTTGAAAGTCAAATCAACATTAAGAGAATCACTAAAGAGGATGTGACATTGTGAAAGGAATATGAACAGTGATGGAATTTACTCAAGTACGGTGTCATATTTGAGGTACTTGTACTTTACTTGAGTATTTCCATTTTGTGCCACTTTATACTCTGCTACAACTCAAGGTCAAATATTGTTCTTTTTACTTCACTACCTTTATTTATTTATTTGTTTTACTTAGTCATTTTACACATTCAGATTTTACACAGAATGAGTATGAGTTTATAAAATATGATGATTTTTACAGATTAAGCCACCCAGCAATGTATAAAATACTTAAAATTAGCTCCACTTCAACCAGCTGCAACAGTAAAATGCTACTTACACATTGATACATGGGTAATAATAATCCAGCAACAGCATAATACTCACAGGAGTACTGAGTAGTATACTTTGAGTACACTTTGCTAACCAAGATTTCCAATGCATGCCTTTTACTTTTAACCTATTTCTAGATTGCAGTATTTACTTAAATTACTACTTCTTCAATCACTGAATAGCAACAGCATGAGCTCAACTATAACAATATACTGATGAAGACACATGAACATGATTTTGCCTTTTTCAAGCGTTTTGGTTACCTGATTTAATAAGACCGGCCTGTGCGCGGTGATAATAATAACTTGACTTCTACAGTATGTGTGAAACAAATTACCTCCTGCATTAAAATACCCATTTAATTCTACCTTAGCATTACAGTGTTGGAGAAACACTTTCAGTCAAGACGTGTGCCAAGGTAAAAAATAGCTCTCGCAGCTGATTGCAGATCAGCTTCTGAACTTCCACTTAATATCTGCCATAATCTGTAAGGCAGAACTGATGCAAGAGGGTCAAAGAGCTGGGCTGCAGGATATATACTGTAGCACACAGTATGGAAGATAGACTTCTAGCCTTGTAGGAATAACATAGTGTTCATTTCACAGCACAGAGGTAATGCATTTTTCCTGCATTGGAAGGTAATTGCAATGGGGGCTTTGATAGATTCCAGACCTTTGGTGGGAGCAGTGTGTGTATGTGTGTGTGTGTGTGTGTGTGTGTGTGTGTGTGTGTGTGTGTGTGAACGTGTATGTGTGTGTGTGTGTGTGTGTGCTGCATGCTCACACATACTTGCTCGGGTACATAACTGCTCTTAATGCTTTTATTAAGCCAAAGAAATACAAATGATGTAATTTGTATTTGTAAAATATCTCGGTGCAGATGGTGTAATGTATTTTGGTTTCTTTGATATATTGACTGCCAGAGGAGTTGGAAGGAGCGCCTTGGCTACAAACAATAGATCATTGATGCTTCTCTGTCCTCTTTCTCAACCTGTCAGTCCATTTCCTTGTTATGTACTGGCCTGAGGAGCACTTGGCAAAATGAGAGGCATTCAGCCAGTCTTGTTTTTTCCCCCGATTTTCCCCCCTCAGCCATAACCCAGGGAAAAGCTGTTGTTGTGTCAGAGGATAATATCTAAAGTTAACAATAGCCTAGTCACAGAAACACAGTGTCACAGCGGAGGTACAACTTTGATTTATCCTGCTGAAGATAATTATTGAATGTGACAAAGAATAGCTGAGGAGATAGAGAGGGCTGCGAAGACAGATAAATATGCAATAAACTACCACAGTATTTCAGTGTTTGGCCTTCATGTGGAGCAAATTGATTCTGGTAGCATTTTGATCATTTATAGCCTCTGTCTTATGACACACACATGTTACCAGTAATCACTAGGACTGGCAAGTTCGTAGACAACACAAGCCTTTGCCAAATAATTTCCATGATTCATGTTGTTTTCATTTCATGCCCCTTCTCACTGTGTATTATACTGTATACACAATACATAACAGTCCTTGGATGGCTTTCATAAAATAAAATGACCAGCGGAAGAATAAACAGAAAATGGCACATAAACAGAATTATCTCCCACTGTCATTTTCAACTCATATTGAGCTTGGGTTTCATTGCAAGTGGTTGTAAAAAAAAAAACAAACACACAGCAATAATACAGAGAGAAATAACAAGCATTTTTTGGCAAGAGTGACCAGCGAACATAAACTTGTTATCGCGGCTCGTAGATATTCTCAGCTGAAGTTCTTATCTTTCCTGTGCAATGTGAGAGAAGCGGCTCCAAACACTGTATGTGCTGCATTACAGTGATTACAGCTCTGTTGGTAAAGCGGGAGTTTTTTTGCCACATCAGAGGTCGTGTTCTGTAATCTGGAATGAATGACTTTTAAAGCCAAAGCTGGTTGCAGTTTATCAGAAATTACCTGCTTGTTTAGCCAGATACTGTGCATGTCACATGAATGAAACGCCACGGTCTTGTGAAAACAGTTTGTGCAGGACAGAGCTGGGGGGGGGACTTCAAACAGAGATCATTAGGGCTTGTGGAGAGAAAACAATTGCAAGTGGTTTTATATCCTTTTTTCTCTCTTTTTTTGTGGCGCTGTGAGAATGTGTAATCACAACTAATTGCACAGCAAACTATGCGAGAGAAAATCCTACAGTCTGCATTTCTGGGATTTGCTTTTGTATCTTCAGTACGCTTTATATCCATGATGGCACATAAACAAGAAATCTGAACAGATGGCGCTGGTTTTTAATGACATATTGCTATCTGTACAGTCTCCCTCTAAGCCACAGACTAAAACGTCTCCCCTTGGGAAGCGCACCGCTCTAGTTGTTATCATCCGCCGCTAATGTCACTCTTTTCTTTGCTACATTGTCAAGTCCTTCAGCTAAATAAATGCAATGTAAACTGAGTATTGTGCTGGATATAATTATTGAAAAGGGTTCCAGTTGGCTTAACTCTATGGGCTGTTTATTTAAAGCCCTCCTCCTCCGTACAGATCTGATGATAGAGCAGGGGGGGGGGGGACTTATATAATGACAGGAATTTACAATGGAGCCATGCTGAATGACACCCCCCAACCCTTCACCCAACCGTCCCAAACCCCCCAACATTTCCAGCAAATACCCCCTTCTCTTCTCTATCTCATTATAGTTTTACCATCAGGAAACATGCCTGTCCCAAATAGCCTCATATCCCTTTTTTTCCTCATTCTTTTACCAAAACATATTAAATCATGTTTCCTTTTACACAGTATACGCCCTGAGAAATAAGTCTGAGTTGATAATGAGGGGCCCTTCTTTGAGGAAATACACACGGCAACTTTGATCTAGAATGACATGTAATTCCTTGCCTGACCCAATTCCCAATCTTCTGATAAGATGTTTTTTTTCTCCCTCTCTCCCTCCCTCGCTCTAACCCTCCTGCAGAACTCACTCAAATGGGAACTTGCTGTCCCATTAAAGATACATTTAAAGCCAAACATGTCATCCATTTCATTCTGTGAGAGGAGGACGTGTGAGGTTGAAAATGCTGTCTGCCACAGGTTGAGTCGAGGAAACTCTATGTATCTCTCTCTCTCTTTTCTCTCTCTCTCTCTCTCTCTGTCGGTGACAACCTCCGAGATCTCTGATCACAGCTGCTCAATTGAGTTTGTGTCGGACAGAGCTGCGTGACAAATGAGAGTGGCCGTCATAGCAGATAGAGTATCATCACCTGGGTGTAAAAGCTTTTAGGGCTCGTTGGAGGCGAGGGAAAAGAGGCATGGAGAGGGGGCTTTCACTTGTTTGTGTAGTCAAAAGGCAGCTGTATTTCTGCAACCAAAGATAGTTGATTAAATTTGCTCCCTGTGGTATTTGCACATTTTGGGTTCTCGCAGAGCAGCTTGTTTTTACTCTCAGAATTGACTGCGCCATAAGTGGATTGACCCCCAAAACCCAGCAGTAGTCTTTCATTAGTCAGGATGCAGCCGGGGACCAGACAGCGAACAGTGTTTAGGGCCAATCCATCACTACACAAAGGAGGATCAACATGGCACAAACTTGTCTTTCTCATCTTAAGCGACAACGTGGCCCCTAACCTTGTAATAATCACGGTTGCAGCTTTCCTTCCTCCTGACTGTGATAATTTTTTTGGGGGGGGGGGGCAGAGCAGAGCTACGTATAATTTCATCTCAGGCACAAAAGAGGGGCCCTTTGGAGATTTCTGATAGCTCATTTGTTACAAGGCCCCCTTGTTTTTTGATAGTCAAAAGAACCAATTTGGGTTTTTGACAAGGAGCCCCTCTGAATAATTCCTTCATGTATTACAGGACCTATTAAATGCAAACTTTTCAATCTGGCAATCAATAAGGCAGGCAGCTTTCCGTGGCTCCGTGCCAGACACATTAGGGCTGCGAGCGATGGTTGCTAGGGAGCTGAGCCTGCTCAGGGGAAAGAATGTTTAATGTAATAGAATCACATAAATCAACTGGAGGAAAGTGCTTGTGTTGTTTTCTCTTCTCTTCTCTTCTCTTCTTTTCTCTTCTGTTTAACTGAAAACATTTAATATGGGTGTGTGTTTTTGAAAATGTGGTATGGCCCCCCCCCCCAGCCCCCCCAACCCCCTCTGTCAACCACAAGAACATCTGGGATGGAATTAAGCTGAGGGAAGTTGAAATTTCTCTGTATTTGTGTGCGTGTGTGTGTACACTTCTTGTGAGTGTGACTTCTAGTGCGCGTGCATGTGCGTGTGCTTGCTTTTGTATGCATAGCTATGTCCTCAATCCTTGTGCTGCACACTTGAATAAATTGAGGTGAAAATTATATAAATGCTTTTTTTTCTTTGTCACAGGCCACTGCCCCACCCTGCTGAAATGAATGAGGCACTTTAGTGCTTTACTATAATTAAGAACAGGAGCCAGCATGCATGGAGGCCTCTCTTTCTCTCTCTTTCTATGTGTTACTCTCCCTCTCTCTGCCCTCTGTACAGTTTCAACAGAACATTTCCTCTGGGTGTTAGTGCCCTTTCGTGAGAATATGATTCTCTTAAAAGAATTAACACAGAGATATTACTTGTGAATATGAAAGCTAGATATTTCTTAAGTCACACTCCACCCACTGTATTTGATACTCTACAATGTCGAACGAAGGTTTGTCTATCAGCAGCAGATCAGCTTGAAATCATGATGGCCACAATTGATTCACCTCAAGCAGAAACTTCTTAAACCAGTCCTGCAGCATAAACCACTTCTCCACCTTTCATTTTGTAAGCTCAGTGTGTTCCAAACAGTCATATTTAACAATAATAATATGGTTAAATACGCTGCTAGTGTCCCAGCCGTCTGGCAAACAAGGCTCCGACTTGTTTGCTGGTCTGAAATTGCTCCTGGGCTTGTCAGATAAACAGTTGCTTACTCTGTAAACAAAATACCAGACTCAAGACAGAAATGTTTGACGGACTCGTGTATTAAAATTTAAACGTTTGGAACATACTGAGTTTACAAATAAATGACCATGCATCTGCCATCATGAGTTACAGTATCAATATTATTGCTAATGTTAATGTTAATGATTCAAACAAATGAAGAACTTAAATAACAAATTTTGTTAGTTTTTTGTAAACCATTAAGCTCTATTAATTGATCTGGGCAGTAGAATAATCTATAAACACAACACTCACATATTAAAACCTTATAAAGTTGATGTGGCAAATGTGTTTCCTTTTTACACATCCACAGAGCAACAGCAGTATTCATTTGGAGTAGTGTTTCCGGCCACCTGAAGAATGTTACTCCAATATTCACTTGTTGTCAAACTCTTGTTTTGGTCTCCACCAAACCCTGAGAAGAAAAATATCTGGGTCTTAAGCTGCTGTTTGTTGTTTGGTGCTGAGCAGTTGTACCTTTTTTTTCTGCTGAAAACAGCTGCCTGGTGCTGCTGGAAATGAGGTTGATGAGAGCAATAAGAGTGAACCAAAACAGTGAAACTGTGGGCCAGAAAACCACAACAAAGTGCGGAAGGATGCTGAGGGGAACAACAGACTCGGTGTGCAGCTTTAATGCATGGGAAGAGCTTTGTCGGATGTACGGTTAATTGGATAGATCATCGGTTTTATTATTTGTGACTGTGCATACATTTGCCGTGTCATGATACAGGAATTCATTCTTAATAACGTTGTGATATCTTGACTTGAGTCAAATTCAATTTGATAGTTAAAAGGTAGCTTTTAGGTGACGTATCCCTTTAAAGGGCTGCGTGTGTGTTGCGTACATTGTGTGTGTTTGTGTACAAGAGCACAGCTTGCAGCTGATATGATGAGCAGGGGAAAGGCGAGTCAGAGTGTGTGACTGATGTGATGCTGACGACCGTCGGCCACTGAGTCATTTGCAAACACAGTATGTTATTCTATGCAGATCTATTAAATACATTTTGAAATATCATTCCAATTTCACTCCCTTTGAACATAATAAGCTGAGTGATAGTGACACACTGTGTGATTGCTCTGCTTTGTTTTACCCCAATATAGTGATTTATTGATGCCGCATCCTCCGTGTGATTAATGTGGTTTTGTTTACAGCACAGACTAGCTTGTAATTAGCGAAATGTTCTAGCACATTTTGTTTTATCCAAGATAGCGTAGTCATTCACAGATTGGACAAGCGATGAATCATGCAAATGCAATGAATTTATTTCATTGTTTTATGTAATTCTCTCTTCGTTGGAAACACAAGGTTGTCCCCCCCCCCCTGCATCATCTCCATTTGGTGTCATTGACAGATGCTGTTCCCGCTTTATTTGGTCAGGTTTCAATAACATGAAACCAATAGCCAGATCGGACGCCTGCTGCTGCTTATATGGCCCCCTCTCAGTGTCATGTCCCTTCATTGAGAAGTGAGAGAGAGAGAAGAGGCGGATGACTCAGAGATGTGTTATATATTATGAGGAGAAGTTAAATGGAAACAGGGCAACCTCGGAGATCAATACGGAGCACGGAGCAGAGAGCCTGCAGGATGGAGTGAGAATACCAAACGAGGACCTTCTCCTCTTGCCTTTTCTCTCTTTCTCTCCCCTCCCTCTTTTCTTTACTAATGTATTACTTTCTGCCTATTTTTAAAGCTTTTGGACTTGTTTTGGTGTTACCACTGGTGTTAAAAAGGCCCCCCAAAAAAGGCAAAAAAAAATGTATCAAATATGAAAGTGACATTATTGGCTCTGGGTTACATGGCTTGCCATTTCTCGCCAACCCCACAAAAGCAGCAGGGGGATCCAGTAAATTCCTTGGCCGAGCAGATAATGTGGAAATGTTGACAACAGCAAATTTGAGCCGAGTGAGTGATTTAAGGACTACAGCGGGTGACAGCGAGCATGAGAGTAATGGTTTTCAGCTTTTTCCTGCTCGTCTGTGACAAGAGAAATGAGCGCACTTGCCTGAGAGATCTTGTCAGTGCTTGTGGGCAGCTCGAATATTTTTAAGCTTGGTTGAATGTAAATGACACAGTTTACATGAGTCACATTTGGTTTTTAATTAGCCAGCACAGATCTGCTTTTAACTGTCAGCAGCCCTCATATTACGACCAGTTTTATTCCCCCCCCAACTTTCAAAAGCCGCTACAGAAACTCTCCAGTAAAAGCAGAGGATCTCAGACATGCAGCAGTAGATCAGCCTTTTTATTTTTCTGTTTTGAAATTCAATGATATCAGTGATGTTTCATCTAATATTGCAATAGCTATTCATCCAGCCGAGCAGCTGCTTCAACCACAACTAATGAGTTTCATGTCGTATGCGGCATTTCTGAGATTTTGATTATGACGAGTAATTTATCATGCTTGTTATGGAAGAGAAACAGAGATTATGGAAGTTACGCATTGCTAAGCGACAGGACAGTGAATAATTCATAAAAAATCATGTTTCCAACTCCCGACTTGCCTTCATCAACTGTTGAACCATGTAGTCAGCTTTGTGTTAGAAATATTAGCACGCTTCTTAAAACAACAGTGTTAAAGAGCGAGAGTCTACAAATGACACTGACTGAAGCTTTAAGGAACAGTAATATGCATAATTTGGTTGTAAAGGTTATAATTATTGTACAGGTCATCAGCAGTATCTGCTGAGATCATGTAGTCATTTTCTATCAAATAAAACAAGATTAGAAACATGTTAAGACTACATCTGTGCAAAACCTAGGAGCTTGGACCAGAGACATATAGTTATATTAGAGCTGAAAGTGACTTCAATCAATTAGTCGATTAACAGAAAATGATTTTTACAGGATTTTTATAACCACTCAGACCTCTATAAGTTTCAGCCTTATGTGAATATTTTCTATTTTTTTAGTCTTTGATATCAAATTATACTCTTGGACTGTTGGTCAGATAAAACAAGACACTATGACTGTGGCATTTTTGTACATTTTATGGACTCAATAAGAATTGAAGCTAATTGAGAAAATGATTTATTTATTAAGATTAATCAATGGGGTTATACCTATTATATATTGCGGGAAATCTATCTCTCTTCTAGTATAATGTTATATGGTCTATGTCATGCAAAGTTGTACTGTAATTCCTTTACCACATTTGTACAGTATTCAATGTATGAATTTCCTGTCAGCTGCTAGGTGAGTGAGATTTAAGCCTGTTTAATGGCAATATTGTTACAATTTTTATTGGTAGATAAAGTTAACGATTTAGGCTGAACACAGAGCACATCTCCTGCAAAGAAATGGCGTGTCATGTTTGAAAAACGTCGTTCCTTAACTGCATTTAACCAGTTCCATCTTTCTGCTGCAGGCACACAATCAGCAAGGTAATAGTTTTAGATAATATATTTCAAGTGTGTGGTGCAGATGTGGCCCTGTTATACCTGCTAAAATCTGCATAAAACTGTAACCCGCAGTAACCTGTAGTTCAATAGCTGTTCGGTTATTTGTGTTACAAAACCAGCTTACAGAAGACAATACTATACACTGTACCATAAGCACAGGTTTTTATTGAACCAAATGAAGAGGCTATGTATAGTCTGTTGGCTTCAGCGTTGGAGGTATTATGCAAATTTTGAAAAGTCATGAATAGATATAGATAAATACATAAATATATCCCAGAGTACATAGTATCATCTGTACATATCTGGTTATCTGTTCTAGTACAGCAACCTTGAACATATTTGGAATTCTGTAGGACATGTGATATGTCTCGACACTAAGCATTGTATTCCTAAGGACTTTACTGTTTTAAGTTGCCATTATAGTGGCATACTTTCTGTTGTAACTATTCAACAGTGGGGTTCTTGTGGTATTTCAATTAGGGATGATAGCTCACAGCTGACCTGCACTGGCCTGACTTAGCCATCTCAAGAGCTATATTTTGATGGATTGTGATGACATTTGGTACAGACGCTCATGTTCCCTCTAGGATGGAAGTGTAAAACCTACAATCCCTTTAACACTATCTACTAAACAGAAGTCAAAATTTCTGTTCATCCAGTACTTTGTCGAGGATTATATACTGGCAAAATTACTCCCAAAAACACTCTATTAAATATTATACATGCTAAACTAGAGCTTAGCATTTAACTCTGTTCGCTGTTGTTCTACATATAGCCCCAGAGCTCTGTATGCATGGACTCTTACATATTATTAGTATAATAATTAACAGTTTGACTTGTCTATCAGCAAACTTCCTGGCTTAAGGACAGTCATTGTTTCAGCTCTCGTCTGACTTCCTGTCCGCTGTTCTCCAAATGGAAAGATTTCGGTTATTAACGTCACAGGTGATAATGCATCAATCAAACTAATATGCTGTCAGTGGAATACACTACACCACATCAGAAACAATATTCAGAGTGACAGTAAGCCTGGCCCTAATGGGAGGTTCCTCTATTACCTGAGTGGAAACAGTGATCTCGGCTATCGCTAAATTTAGCTAACTACTGCTTTTCACTATTTTATGTTTTTCATAGATTATTGTATTTGTGGTTTTTACAAGTATAACAGATTCACATGTAGATGGATGTTGAATAGATCAGAATGGCCACACACACACACACACACACACACACATTTGTTTTGTCAAACTGCTCAAAGATTTCACCTTGAACTCGCTTTGTTAAAAAAAAAAACCTGTCAAATGAAATTGTGAGCATCTAGAGTTGTTCTTGACATTCCTCTTTGTCACCCTAACATACATGATGATTTCAAACATGCAGCCCAACGACATTGAGCGTTATTAGAAGGGCAGACGAAAAGGTTAGTTCTGTGAGCTATGTAATGTGTTATTACTAAGGGTGTATTTTCTATGAAAAAATCTATTTGAAATAAGCATGAAACAGCATCAGCACATGTTGCTTCCTAATGTGATGCATTTCTAAATAATAGGAGAGATCACGTGATAGGATATCAAGGTAAGAGGCGAATGTCAGTTGTATGGGGGTGGTGGTTTAGAAGTCAGTATTGCTTAAGTACTTGCTTAATTTGCATACATTTCCTCTCAGGAAGTTCTTTACAATACTTACATAAAGTTTTTTTTGATCGGACATGCATCTTTGCAGGTATCTAGGACTATAAAGTTACAAAAGGAAAAAACTTGAAGTTCAAACTTCATTGTTACTACATTAGAAGGAATGATACAATTAGCCAAAGGTAAGAGGAAAGGATCATATTCTATACATTGGCAGTAGATGAAGCAGAATATAATAGGACTAAAAGAATGATCTATGAGAGAGAATGAAGTAATAAAATCTGAAGAGGTCTTAGAAGAGTGAATACCCTGTCAAATTAAGTCCTGCCATTTTCTACAAATCTTCCAGAGCGCTTGAAAAACAAATTAAATTATTAATTAAACTATGTGTAATCTCTGTGGACCTTCTAACTTTGTGTTTGTATTTTTTTTTCCAGGCCAGGAGGAGGATGGGCGGAAGGTTTTGGTCCTCAGTTACCCCCAGTATTGCCGCTACCGCTCGGTCTTGGCGCGGCTAAGCCAGCAGCCGTCCTCCCTGCTCATAGACCACACGGTGCTGGCACTGGGCGGCATTGCTGCGTTGGGCGGGAACACGAGGATCCTCTACTGCCGGGACACCTTCGAACACCCCACCCTGCTGCAGAATGAGAGCATCTGTGACGAGTTCGGTGAGTGCGGCAGCTGCAGATTTGATTGTAGCCTTTTAGATAAGTTATCGTATCAGCTCATCCGGAATGCCAACAGCCATTACAGTGGCAGTTTATGGTATTTGGAGTGTTGCACATGGCCCCGTGAAACATCAAACTCCTCATGTCCTGAGCTCTGAATGTAAGCATGCACTCAAAACTCATTCTCACAGTACAGTTCATCTCAAACTTTCAATTATGTCATTTTGGTTACCCTGACCATTTGTTCAAGTCTGCTTTTAGTGGAAAATGGACAGTGTTTGCACTTTTTGGTCCAAGCAATTTAGGTCCATTGTGTGAAATTCCATAAAATGTACTTGAGTCCATTTAAAATTTTAATTTGTGTTAGAGCTGCCTATCAAAGTGAAGACCATCAAAGAGCAGAGAAAAGGGAGCTACTGTATCATTTGGGTTTCCAAAGCCAAATACAGCTGCTGTCCTGTGAGAACATGCATCTCCAAAACAAGAGCATTTCATGAGCTGAGAAAAACAGCGTTTAAGTCTTTGTGACAATGCATTTTCCAGATAATCCTGTGGGTTTTTAAAGGGGAAGTACTCTGATTTTACACATCAAAGTCTGTTTTGGGAAGTACGAATACACACAGTATGTGTGTGCGTGTGTGTGTGCAAGGGGGAGGGGGGGGGGGTTGTACAAAGCCTTTTGTGGCACTGGAGGTAACTGCACGAAATTGACTCAAGTGACATCACTTGAGTCAATTTAATGGCTCCAATTTTGTTAGCGAGAAGTTAGCTTGCTGGGCCTCTGTAGCCCGCTTCTCATCTCTGCTTGAAGCTTGCAGCCTGAGGCTACAATAGAGCAGCTATTATAACACACCTGCATCTCCCTCTGAACTGGTGCTGGTCAAGTTCCACTGTGGATAATGTAGACGCCAGGTTTTGACAAGGAAGAATACAACGGAATACTTTGTCATTCTGTTTTTTTAAAAATCACAACATTTTGAGACAGCGTTTAGCTTTTAGAGGCTTCTGTGATATTTGGCTGTAACACACAGCTTGGCTTTGAATTAAATAAATGTAGGAAAAAAAGAGAAAAGTATGTTCAGCATAATGAGGAAGTCTGTTCTACATTTTCCATAGCTGTATTTTGGATTTGTCTAGGGATCATTAGCTTTTGTGCTGTGGTCTCATTTCTGCCGTCACTCATTTGTTTGTGTTTTAACTGTTCTGTTTGTCCTCTTTGACCTTTCATTGCCCAGCTGGATCAGAGCCATCTAAACTGAACATGCTTTTGATCAATGCTGTTTTAGTTCAGTTCAGTTAATTACGACTAAAAGAGAAATTCAATACAATACAATTGACCATCATTTGCTTTTCAATATGTTTTTCACTCAGTCCCAGTTCGTTTGTCCCCAGAGGGGTCTCTCTGTTTACGAACACAAGTGACCGCCATTCAAACACCCTCACCAGTCACACCTATGAAAAACATTCTGTGGCTCCAGTGAGGAATTTTGAATTGCTGGAACATGTCTATTTGCCATTCACTGTGCTTTCCCTGCTGCTCATGATTCCACACATTTTATTAACCCCGAGCTGGGCTAAGACAAAGGAATAATGTGATTCATCTCTCTTTATATTTCCTCTGTTCGGTAGCACAGTGGAGCTCAGCGGGCTCTTGTGCAGCATCAATTTGACATTCACAGTAACGGCTCCTCTGGTCAAAAGTCATTGTTTTTCTTTTCCTGTAAATTTGCCAGTAGGTAATTGCATTTTAAGAGAGCAGCAGAGGTGAGACCAGAAGGGAAAACGGTTTTAGGCATAGGAAAATAAGTTATGAATAGTAACGCTAACATCCTGTGGCTGCTGTTGCTCATTCACTTGGCTCAATAACGCCATTCCTCTGTGAGCCACATTTAAGCTAAAGGTTTATTTTCAGAGCCTAAGGGAGTTCTACTTTTTTGACTAAGGCAACCAGATTTCTAATGTTATTCTCATGAAGGTTTACTAGGTTTGAAGCAGGTTTTTATTTCTGCTCGAATCGCTGCTAGGAGACTTGTTTGTGATTTGTTTCAAAACAGCAGAGCTAAGTAATTTCCATCACCCTGCCAAGTGAACTAAGGCCTCAAGGGCGTCTTACTTTTGGGCACAAACACAAAGATGAATGTTTGCACATATGCACGCTGAAACATACACAGCTGCTGAGTAAAGTTCTCCTGCCATTTACAGGCTCCATATGAAATAGCAGCCATAAAGGCAGTATTAAATCCACCTTTATTAGGATAAATACCAGCACTGAGGACATGTAAGAAGTAATACTGTGCAGCTGTGAAATATTAAAAAGTTAAAAATTGATCTGGGGAACAATTTTAGGACTTTCTTCTATGCTTCCCTCAATGCTAATTCTGACCTTTTGGATTCAGCCAAATCTGCTGTGGCAGCTCTAATAGCCCTCCGTCTTGTCTAGGCTAATTCATGAAAGTGTGTCAAGCTACCTCAGGGGGTAGAGAAGAGAGGGCTCAGGCAAAAAAAAAAAAAAAAAAAGTGCTATTGCAGAGTTTCAGCAAGCCTGTTGGTACAGTATTGTGTGAAATGTAGCCATTAGATGAAAGCCTGGTGAAGAAATCTGGTCTATTCTTGGTAGCCTGGTTATGGATTACAGCACCACAGTAGGTGTATGTACATCATAATCATGTACAGATTTATTATATAATCAGCAGCATGTTTTTCTTTATTTATCTTAGCATGCCCGAAAATACAAATGAATCTCACTCTGATTTATTTGTATTTCTGGAGGTGAGTAATGAAGCATCTGCAATGCTCTGGCTGTTCCAGTTTACATAATGACTTTGATATCCTCAATATTTGCTCTCACTTTTACTCTGTGCTGTTAAGGCCGTTCCTGGTACGACGATATTCATGTTTGTTTGTCGTCCACATCACCGCTTGTATTCCTGCTTTCGAGCCAGCTTGAGCAAAACTGCAATTGCGTCAGTTACCAGATCTTTTAGTCCTGTGATCCATATTCATGTTGAGCATCGCCTGTCACCCCTGCAGCTGCTTTCCTCACGGGGAATGACACAGTTTTTGTTTATAATTATCATGCATTCTCTGCCAGCATGGATTGATTATACCCATACTACTTTGTGTCCCCAATTTAATTTTCTTGCCAGGAGGAATGTAATATCCACAGCAGCACAATCGCGGAAAAAGGAAATAAAAGTTGCACGGGAGACCTCGCCTGGTACAAATGTTCTTAAGTTACCGTGTGCATGCTGCGTGTGCTGAATGAAAAACAAGCTCTTACATAAACCTCAGAATAAAGAAGGTGTTACATATTCCACTGTACTATAATAGTATTGGCGTTACTGAGGCTGCTCTGCTGCTGTGAGAAAAAAAAGCCAGAAATAGTTTGAGTGGGCCAGGCCTCTGCAGCACTGAGTGACAGATGACAAGGTTCAAGGTTTTGTTATTAGCTCTGTTCATAGTTCTGTTGAGTATTACTCACATTCATTTGGCAGGAATACTGTACGTGCTACAAAGCAATAACATAAACATTTGTAAGCCTGACATAAAGGTGCCGTATAACGATGTATTTAAACAAGATGTGCGTCGCGCAGCTACAGAGCGTCTTGACAGCTGCTCATGTGGGCGTCTGTTAAGGAAAATATTATGACCAACATTTTTCCCAATTTCTCTGATTCTGAAGTTATGCTGACCTTCCTCTCCCCTCCCCTTCCTCCGCCTCCTCGGAAACCCAACACTCCTTGTGTGCACATTGCTTAAATCAACAGTATTTTGAAAGTTAGTGAGGCAATCATGTTTGAGGCAAAGCAGTTGAGAGGAGCTGCCCCCCCCCACCCCTCCACACCTCCCCCTCCTTGCTCCTTCTCATTTGTCCTATATTCCCCAGGTCTCTCTCCTTGGCACAGAAACTATATATTTCATTCTCAGCTCAGTGTGTTTTGTTTGAAATATCTCTCACTCGCTGCTGGTTTGATTTTTATTAAAAAGAAACATTTTCAGCGCAATCCTTTGGAATCCTTTTTTTGTAATCCTCCAAGGGTGGGATGAGTATAAAAAACAATTTATTGCTTCAATATATTAACGTTGTCCAGATGCACTGATCATAAACAGAAATTTACAGTCTATTTCTGTACTGTGGTGTGTGTGTGTGTGAGAGAGAGAGAGAAGGTTTTGTACATCTGCGGCTGAATTTGGTCATGCCTTGTGTGTATTTATGAGGGTGTTTCTTCATGTCTGAGTTAGCTGCATGTGTTTGACTTTAAAAAAAGAAAAGATTTCCTGTTTGGTCACTCTTCTTCTCTCTGAAACTGATACTGAGAAATATACTGCGCTAGAGAATGAGAGAAATCTGAAAGGCAGTAAACATGCTAAAAAAATCCTACCTCTGTGCTTTGAGATAATATCTTTAAAAACATTCAGTCCTGCTCGCTTGATTGGGCTGGGCCCGACGGACGAACATACAGTATGATGTCATTGTTTCCACAACTTGAACCACTTTCTCGCTCGCTCTTTAAACATGAAATCAGATTAGATGAAATATGCATACGCCAATATCGTCCCATGACAGCCCCGTCTGTTAATGTAATAGGCAAATTGCTTGCTAAGCTCATGTTTTCCCATCTCCTCTGCAGATTTGTGTTAACCACCAGCCCATGAATTTTTCATCGTCCATATGTCATGGTATACAGGGGCCATAGAGCAGGAATTTAGAGGAGGAAAGAGCACATGTTGTAGCTGTACAGTCAGATTTCATAATCAGGACATGGACTGTATAAAACAATGAACATCCAGTGAAAGACTATATATATATATATATATATATATATATATATATATAGCATGCTGTCATGTCCTTACGTGTATGTAAAATAATGCTTTTACAAGAAATGAAAGATACATATATTTACACTGTAGGCTTTTTTAACATGGTGTGCCATGCTGTATGACAAGCCTTAACACACTGTGAGCAGGATGTGTCTTATTTATTGCTCTACCTGGTGAGGCAGAATTAATGCCACGGTGCTATTTTAACTAAAAGCACTTTTCTTCCACTGACATCAGCAGCATTAGCAGGACTTCTGTGCTGAATATGGTGCAGTCTTCCTGATTATCCCTGTTATGTCATCAGCGACACACCAGTTCTACACATATTGCTTTGCATTGCTGCTTATCAATTTTCAGCCAACATTGCAGAGAGATAAATAAGAACCTCTCTGTTGGCGAGAAGCTTTTCAGAGGTCTGGACGTGTTATTTACAGTGCAAAGGTTCCTCTGAGAAGAAGTGCTGATCGAGGATAATTGACTAGCAGAGGAAGACAGAACACCCAGCTATGCTCTTCCTTCAGTTGAAGGATCATACCAGTAGATTTATTTGTTGTCTTTAAAGCAAATCACATATAGTTTAGAGTAAAATCTCTTTAAACTATGTCCCCTGACATTCTAGCTGCCTAAACCCAGATAAGATAAGAGTTGATGAAAATGTTGATACACTCAACTTTATCACCTTCAATTATCACCATATGCTCACAGGAATAGGCTTAAGAGCAGTATTGAGTTGTTTGGCTACATTTGTTTGCCCTGGGTTTTGCCTCTCAGGCTACACACGGGCTACTCCTGACCCACTGATAGGTGGAGGATGGGCCTGCATCCAGAGAGAAAGACAGAAAGACTCACTTCTCCACTCCTAAAAAATACTGTATCACAACCTCCTCTGCAGATTTTTTCTTTTTTTTTGTGCAATAAATAAATATTTCAGCTATATATTTTTACACAGTCAGTACTCTAGCTAGAGTTGAACATCAATCAAATACTGGATAAGATAGTAGATAAGCCAGTAAACAGCGGTGCTCTTTTTAGTGAAGATCCACATTAATGATTTATCTCTGATAAAGTTAGATCTCAATCAGCAAAAACAAAAATAGGAATAGTGTATTTATTAAATTGGAAAGTTATAATACAGCTGCTCATGTGACTATAGTATGAAAATACTTTACACAGGTGATCCAACACAGTGAAACAGTAAGTCACCTTTTTACATCACACGCTATCATCACATGTTATTGCAGCTGGGAGCAGTGACTGAACTGATATCCCCCTGACATCCAAGCTTTCAGAGTTACAGCTCATGAATGCACTTTCATTCAACACTGGTTGTTGGAGTGTCCTTGAACGCACCGCCAAAGACAGTTTACTGGCTCCTGCTACAGGATGTTAACGCTGACAAAAATAATCAAGGCACTGAAGCATAAATGATAGATGTGAAGTATGTAAGGTAAAGTTAAATAACATGTGGCTCACAGAGAATAAACATTTCTATCTTTCCCATGTCCTGTACCTGTCCTCCTAAGGTGAGTGATTAACAACTGTGGCATGATAGTTGCAAATACTTTGACAGGTCATTATCAGGCTTGAAGATAAAAAGATGGAATAAAAGTGTTTTTTTTTTTTTCCAAAGCAGTTGTGTAATTTAAAACTCTGATAAACTGCAGAGCACGTCATTAATTACTTTACACTTGAGCTGACCAGGCCGGGTTGACCTCGTTCATAATGGCTTAGATGATTATTCCATTAATACACTTGTCAAATGTGGAAGAGCTGCTGTCGGTGCGCATGGTTTAAATCAGGCAAGATTATATTTACATGATAAAAAGATACGCTAAGTTCGTAGCTCTAAGTGAGTCATACTTTCACAAAATCCCAGATGTGAGGTTGTGATACAACTCCCAAATGTCCCTAATAAAAATGGTAGAACAGCATGTTGCAACCTGGAGTAAAACACGCCTGACTCATCAGTGTAACTGTAGACGCTGTTTACAAAGTCTGTCTCTGCCAGTGAGTCTGGTGTAGAAACAGCTCGTGAATGCAGCCTTGTAGCCGGGGCTGCTGCATTAAATGTCAAGCATCTTTCTCGTGTCTGCAGGTCGAGGCTTGTTGCCGGTTGTTGTTTCTGAAAAGAGCTTGTGTAACTTAAGTGACGTCACAAATCACTGTTCCGCCACTGATAGATGACAGCAGCAAAGTGAGGATTATACAGTGTGCTATGACTTTGATTGGTGTTTCCAGTTTTTTTTTTCTCAAACAACATTTCTTGGAAAGGAGAAAGCCTATTTAAACAGTGTCACAGCCAGCAACTGATTTAGACATTTGTTTACAAGTGTAACTTTTTTTTTTTTTTTTGGAATATGCACCTACTTACCCATAAAATACAAAAAGGAGGAGAAAGAGAAAGCTTGTTGTGTTTTTTAAATTTAATTATTAGATTTTTGGAACGAACTCCTCAAATCCCTAAGATACAATAAATTAGCATATAAACAAGAAAAAATTGAACAGGAAGATAAAAGTATCCATTGGCCTATTTTGTTATGGGAATGATGATTATTTATAATCACCCTGGCTTAATGCTATGTAGCTTTTCAAAATGATAAAGTCCCTATGATTGGGCTCATTGGCCGGCTCAATCCCATCAAGTGTAACTAGAGCGTGATCTATTAGAATACATATGTTTTATTGATGCATGGGCTTCGTGTTTATCCTGGCATTCATTTATTTATAGGACGATGCTGTGATTTTTTTTTTCTCCTCCAGTAATGAATAGGATAAGCCTTGAAGCTTATCCACTGCTCCCTTTCATCTCTCCCTCCCTCTCCCCCTCCATTCCCTCCCTCTATCTATCCCTCTTTCTCTCCCTCCAAAAGCCAAATTGAAATACTGTATTTTTTTTTTTTTTTTAAAGCCCCGGTCCTACTGAGTTGTTGCTGCAGTCTGTCAGTATCAATGATGTGGAAGTGTTTGAAGGTTATCCCGTTTTTAGCAAATCCCTCCACATTATATAACTTTGACTCTGTTTTACATTTGGCACTCTCGGAAACAACAGGGTGTGTTATTTGGGACGGTCCCTCTGCGTGCTCTTAACATTTCTTTGGAAAATGGGATTTATTTTTTAATTTCCTCTCTTGGAACAATAGCCATTAAAAGCCACTTGCCAACACTTGGGTGCAGGCAAAAGCTGAAGTGACATGTTCACTTGTCAGATATTTACAGCCTTTATTGTGCTGTAGTGTATTTGTTTTATTTTGTTCTTGACAGCTGTGAGTTATTACACATTAAATACACTGAAAAAATAAAAATGTTGTGCCTTGTTGGACCAACACCAAAGAGTTGCTTTTTTGTTTTTTTTTAATTGTACAGTCTCACGGTGTATGTGTGTCTTCAGCTAAACACTGGGTGAAATTATTAAGCCGTGCGGGGTCAGAGGTCATTGCACTCCTCAGTGTGTGTGTCAGTCAGTGGATCTGGGTTAAGATTAAACCCAGCCATGTCTCGAATGTGATGTGTGTTAATAAGTACTTAACAGGCGACGCTACCATCATGAGGCGATCACATGAGGTGGACAGAACAAAGAGGGAAGAAAGGAATGAAAGAAGAAAACAGACATCTGAAGGATAATTGCAGCTTATTTTGACCATAAATGAAGTTTGTGAGATTTTCTCTTGTAAAACATGCAACACTGTGACTGCGTACCATAATTTCCTATTTACTTTGCAAATGGAAAGCTTAAGTCGACAGCCTTTATGAGTTTGCGCGGTGGTAAAGTACACACATTCACACCCCTGTCGAAACACACACCCCAATGAATCCGATGAGAATGATTTCATAATCCGTCGCAATAATAAACTTCTTTGAATAGTTTAATTGGCTCTTCCTGGAACGGCACGGCTTCGCTTCATTTGATCTGATGAAAGAGTAATGTTGCTTCTCCCCAGGGGGAGCATGCACAACGGCGCACAAATAATGAATTAAGAACACTACCCCTTTTTTTTCTTTTTCTTTTTTTTTTTTTTCCAAATGACTGCCATAATAAAGCAGGAAAATTCATACCGCACTTATGCCACTTTCTCACTAAATTGCTTTCATGTTTACTTGCTTGTGTATTTAATTTTCAGAGGCTGTTTTAAGTGAAAATAATCCTGATTCCTGGAAGGGTAATGGATTGAGGTCACGTGGATTGAGGCACCATTGTCGTCAGATGCATTTGGAAAGCTTCCAGAAACATTCCTCATGTGTGATGTGTGTGTAAAGTCACACTTACTGTACACTGCTCTGGGAAAGCTAGTAGTTTGAATAGCCTGTATGGTAAGGAGTGAAATCTGATTTGAAGGCATCTGGTGTATCTAAAAGGGAAACTGTAGTAGGTTATGCAAAAAAAAGAAAAGAAAAGAAAAGAAAAGAAAAAGGTTTGTGTAAAATTGAAACTGACAAAGTCATGATGGTTTGGGAGAATGTCCTCTTTCCTCTGCTGAGGAATATTAACAATGACAGACTGAATGGAGAGTCTGTGTACAGCAACAGTATGGTCACAGAAATGAGCTCATTACTGGCAAATACATTATGTATGTGCACACACACACACACACACACAGAGACACACATGTATCTTAATATTACTCTGGTGAGAATATTCCATCTACATATCCATCTGCTAATTGTAACTCCCAACATGCCTGATCCTGAAGGCAAGGAAATCGGTGTAAAACCAAAACCATAACCTCGACCAAAATTATCCTCCATTCTATCCCTGAAAAATCTCTTTCCCTAGTATGGCTTGGCAGGAAATCCTCAACACACACACACACACACATGCACTCAGAGAGACACACACACACACACACGCACTCAGAGAGACACACACGCATACATGCTGTAACAGTGCTCATGGCTCGAAGAAGCTAAAGAAACGATTTACACGATTTTATAAGTGTGAGATAAAAATATGGGAGAGTATTTTTAATGTCCTGGTAAACACACACTTGCTGGGATGTGGGCTTGTCTCCATGGCAACGCCAGTCAGAGCGTGCCCGGCCTAGCGTTTTGACAGGTTCTCCTGATGATGATTGATAATTACTACCTGACTTGTTGTCCCCGTCTCCACAAACATATGGCGGGAGCTGCCCTCCGCCATATATCTGCCAAAATGTTCCCTTTTCTGATAATAGCTTTTTAATGTTGCGTTTTTTTGTGCCGGCAAAACACACCCCCCCCCCCCCCCCCCCCCCCCAACACACACACACACACAGCCCCTTCCCAGCCCCACCCCTTTGTAATTACATTTACTGCTGCTCACACAGTTATTACAGAAAGGAAAGAGAAATAGATAGGGAGACGCAGAAGAGTGGGAGAAAGTCGGGGGGGGGGGGGGGGGGGGGGGGGGGGGGGGTAGTAGAATTGATTTCACTTTGAATTGATGTATTCCTCCCAGTGCTGCTGGATTTGAATTTTTACAAATTGTCAGGATTAACACAAAGAAGCAGCATTTTTACAGTATAGTCACATATTAGAATATAAACACCAGATAATAGCCGGCGTGGTGGGCTGTAGTTTAAATTGGCAAGCGAGACTCTTTATTCCATATCCACGCACGCTGTATTTTATTATGCGGTGTGTTTGCATACATAAAGCTTTTATTGAGATGCAATTGGTAGCAATCTTGTCATATTCACAGAGGCCATAGAGGAGGACATCAATCTATAAACAGGACCTCAGACGTTAGACCTGACCAGCATTTCAAACCTAAACAAGACTCGAATTAAATTCCTCTTATGGTTTTACTGAATTGCACCAGCAAATGCAACATAAATGGAAAAGAGATCATGACTTCTCTTTTCCTTAATTATGAAAACATGCATGTGTGAGCTGCTTCTCAGAATGTGTACAATGCCTTAGAGTGCATTTACATTCATTTTGTTTCGTTATTTTTCTCTCTCTCTATTTTCATCTATCCAAACAGTTTATTGGCCTCAGTGACCCCCGCCTCCAGGAACAGGAAGATTATCAGCAACACGCTCTCACTCGTTATGTCTCGGCTTCCGCCAGCTAAATCGAATGAACTACCTGAGCGGGCTACCTGATTTTACATGTCTGTAGTTCCAGACGGGTGGGGACAGCTAGTTCACCTATATCCCCCATTGGTTGATACAATGCGTGGCACACCTGCAGCAGGCAAAAGCGCAGCACTCCATGGAAACCGAAGTCATTTCTAATACTGTGTGATTGAGGTCTGCCACAGGCTACGGCAACAGACAGGCTCTGTGAAGGAGATAATGATGCATGCACACACAGCTGTCAGTCAGCCGGCTAAGGCGAATCGTCTTTGAGGAAAATAAAAACAGACTGTAGCTGATATAATGCAGTATTTGTATAGGAAATGATGGGTTTGGGAAATAGAGTGGAACGGTGGTGTTAGAGCTGCTGCAACAGGGGAGAGGAGATCTGGTGAGAATCTCCCAGACCAGTAAATCTCACATGGATTCCTGTCTTTGCAGTGCTCATTTATTTATACAGTCATACTGAACACATGCACGAGTGTCCATTAGACAGAGAGAATGAGTTTGGTTAAAGGGTAGGTCCAACCAAATTACAAAAACACATTTTTTCATAAGGTCATAAGGTTCATAAGGTCCTGGCTTCACCCCATCATAATGGGGGTCAATAAAATTTAGCATGTAGCGCTCATAAGAGGCTCATTTTCAGATGAATCCAGCATAAAAAAAATCTGATAATGACGACCCATCCACCGTCTAGTACTACGTAACAGACAAACTTAGCAGCTAGAACTATGCTGAACATAGTGGAGCATTTAGCAGCTAAAGTGTCAGATATTTCCCTCAGGGTTAGCGAAGACCAAAACAGAGCCAGAAGGAGAGTGAATATCTGACTCACACTACAACAAATAGGACTCCAAATGAGTACTGCTGTTGTGCTGTGTCTTCTGGGTGTATAAATGGGAAACCGTTGTTTGCTAACGGCCTCCCCATAACAGTTTTATATGGTGATAATATCTAAGTGTTGTGTTTTTAACTTGTTCCACTGAACTTTTTTAGTGCTGTGAGCATCGCAAGCAATTTCAGCTCACCTCCATTGTATTGAAGTAGAAAAATCTCAGATCCAAACATCTTAAATCCTGAACAAATTAGGTTTTGAGATGTGAAAAACAAACAGAAAAATACCAATGTGAGGTTTTGGTAATCTGGGTTGACTTGGGCTTTGAAAGAAGAAGCTGAAGCAGAGTAAATACAGGTGCTGTGTGGTCAGAGAGAAAGACCTGTTTACAAGAAGCTGCTGAGGACCTGTGGATGAGTCGGCTGCACCTCGAGGGACTGTTGTTAGAGCTCTTTTAGTAACAAGCCGGACTAATCCCTCCCTTTTACCCAGGCGCATGCTCTAATAGCCTTGTATTACAGTGATTTTCTGTGTGTCAGTAGTCAGGACAGGAGTTCCTGATACAGGTGCTCTCTCCAAACACACCACTGTTCAACGACTGAAAAATTTAAATTGTCGCTGTCGCTGCTCGGTGGTGTTCTGTTTACTGCCTTTTTCTCTCCTTCTGCCTCTGATTCTGTTACTACTCTCTCCTCTTTCCTCCCTCTTTTTTTTCATATCGGAAGGTGAGGCTGTTGTTGTCGAAGGCCTGGCTAAACTTGGACGTGTTTGTGTAATACCAGTAACTAGTATCAATTGTCATGCTCAAGAAGGAGCTAAATGCATTCCTCATTAAATTCAGAATAGCTCTCAGCCACAGCGGTATAAAAATATCTTCTAATGTTGCAGTTGCATTCATGGGCGAAAACAGGCAGGAAAATAACACCAGTGATGAAAATATTTCTGTATTATTGATGTTAAATCCCCCTGAGGTTGACCTAATATGAATCACTGTACTCTTACTTTCTGCTGTGAAATGTTTTTCAGTTTATCAATGATGATCTCTCTTCGTATAATTATGAAAAATTAATTAACACTTGTATCATCTATCAACCTACGGAGGTTTTGATGATTAATAAAAAAAAATGTACTCAGTCCACCCACACACTCTGTCTCACTCTGTGGGCGCATTGTGTAATTTTTGATGATTGCAGTGATAGAGATGCTTGAAGTATTACTGTTCATTAAAAAATTTTTTGTGCTGTCAGTGTGTCTCAAATGACTCTGCACAGAAACGTGCCTCGAGCGCAGGAACAGAGGAATAACTCTGCTGTCAGATGTGACAAAGTGAGAATTATGAGCACATCAGAAACGCCTGATATTAGTACGTGAAATGCAACGGTGGCTACAGTCAGCAACAAAATGATGGAGAGGAGGGAGAGCTTAATACTCACCGCTTTACATATGGAAAATCAAGTGTGTAGTATCGGTTTCAGAAGTGGGAGTGAGACAGTGAAGTCTGTGGTTGTTCAGTCAGACAAAAAAAAAAATGCTTCTCATTTGCATACATTTGTATTAACCTAGCAAATAACAATAATCACACTGGTTTTTGTTCCCTCCATACATCTAACAAAATAATGAAAACAAAAACAAAAACCTGAAAATCATAAAGTAAAAAAAATACACAAACTGGTGCCTCTTTGTCGCCTGAGAGGTGAAACCAAGCTAAAGCTCAAAGGAAAATACCTGCATTTTTCAACTTATTCTCAGAGCTTTAGCCACTTCCTCCAATGTAGAGATTCAGGTAATGTAAATGAGCTCCCTGAATTAGCTACTTTTGCAAACTACATTAGGATCTGCATAAAATTTCTGTTAAATTGAGGGTTATTTGAAAAGCTTTAGGAGGCATGCTGATAAATGTTGTGTTTCCCAATATGTAGGTGGCGGGTGCAAAGTTTGTAGCTCCCATAGTCAGAATGGCTGTTATGAGAGCAAGTCCTGTGTTGAAAAATACCAGAATATCCCTTTAAGCTCCCTCCGCCTGTGATCCTCAGTGGAATTTATGTCCTTGTGTAAAATAACATACAGTACATTTACATTTATTAGTAGTTAGAAAAGCAAATGTCCCTCATTTAAAATATGATATACAGTGGGATATATGTTGTGCGTCCATGCATCCAAATATAAAATATTCCACTGGGCATCTTGTTTTCTTGGTCTGATGTGGACCTGACGGTTTGTGTCGGAAAAACCTTTTGATCAGATTAACTTGTAATGTGTTTTATAAATCCAACCTTCCAAGAAAACATCTGAAGAGGTATTTACTCAGAAATGAGGTCGAGTAACAAACATTAGCTCAGACACGCTTAATGGAATAGAAACACAGAAACTTCATTCCCACTCGCCTCTCGAAACTGTGGTCAGAAAACATGCAATCCTTGAGCAGAAATACTCGAAGTCTCTTCAACCTTTGAGATTTTTGATGTATAGTGAAGACGCTGTGTCGCCTGTCACTGCTGGCGGAGGAATCAGTCATCGCTGCTTTTTTTATATTCTCTCTGGTACTGTTGCCTTGCTGCTTTGGAGCCTCCCTCGTCACATCCCTGTGCCTCCGGTGGAGTTAAAATGTTCCACCAAAGTGTAATATCACTTCACTGATCACACATTTAATGCTCCGCTGCTCCACAGATTAAAGTCTGTGTCTCAAGAGTTGTATCAGAGGCTGTTTTGTATCGCGATTTGTTATGTTTTATTCATTATTTGTTAGGTTTTATTTACTTTGGTTCTCTTTTTTTGCGCCCTGACAGGTGCTATTATTGTTCCGTGTGAGTTGTATTTTGATTCTCGTGAATCATATTCTATTCAATTCTATATTATTGTGTTTCATTCTAATTTGGGTTGCAAAACTCAGCTTCTGTTTTCCATCTACAAAGTTCCCCTTTTCACCAGAATTATTGCTTCATTAAGGGGACCTTTCTTACATACATCAAAATACATCTGCTCAGTGCCTGAGTTTAACCACTGTCTGTCATGCTGCTTTCTGTTTTATGACTGGCTGTAAATTTCCAGCGCACCACTGTAACCCTGTATGTTAGACCTGACTGACCTCCTTTGTCTGTGTGAGGGTGTAGTCACAGGTATAGTTTCACTTACAGATTTAAGCCAGGGGAGGAATGTCTTCTCACCTGGACAGGTATATATTTGTCCTGAAGCTGAGGTCATTAACGCCTTGCTCTCACAGGATGTTTTTACAGATGACTTCACACCGTGTTTGGCAAAAAATTCTTTAAGTCCTCTGCCCCCTCACCACGTAACTCACTAAGGAGTGACTTCAAATTGACTGAGTGGATCTCTCTCGGATAATTCACATTGATTATAACGGAGCTGGAATGTAACTCTCCTTGTCAGTGTCTCTGTGCTGTTTAACTCAATTGAATGGTTACTGCGCATTTACTTTTAAGGTCTGGTTGGTGTTGATCAGCATCTGTTAACAGGATGTTTGGTTGGTTTACTTTGTATTTGCATGTTACATCTTACTATGCTGCTCTTTTGTGCATGTCACTCTTGCTCAAAAGATTTTTTGTCTAATTGAGAAATTGGGTGTTTACATAAAAGGTGAATTATTATTATTACAAAACTGTAATCACTTGTCCTTAGGGACATACTGTACTGTGCAGACAATGTCATGTATTGCAACATGAATGTTACCTTTGGCTGCAAGCTATGCTGATAATTGCTGAGTGGGTGTCAGGCCTTTAGTGAATTTGCAACCAAGTGAGACAACAAAATATGTCAAAACATGTTTTTCACCTACCTCTGCTTGTTCAAGTCATGCCTTACTCATCCTCCCCCTCCTCCTGCTTCACCTCTTTGTTTGAACTTGGACCTCAATATGTTGAGAGGAAGTTGAAGTTAAACTGTAGAATTATGAGTTTGAGTAAAGACATGAGTGGGAGTTTTGTCAGTCAGTCAGAGTTTGTCTGGGGAATGAAAACTACTCAGATGTAACTATTTCTTATGTGATTAGTCAGATTTAGTCATTGTAGCTGTAAAGAGATTAACATTTCATTTCTGTGTAACTAACTAAATGTTAGTTATTGAGCTCAGCAGGTTTTATAATCTAATGTTGGACCAGAGAGGTGTTGTTGGTCATAAGTAACTTTTACATTGTAATATTTCTCAACAACTTTATAAGTGATTTATTTCAGCTTGACCTTTGTAAATGCCCATAAAATGAATGATCAACATTCATAACAACCTCATTGCACATTTCATGATTACTAAGATGATTGCAAAATAACTGTCCCTTCACTGTGGTTTCTACAGTTTAACAAGACTTTGAGTCTGTGACCATGCTAACAGCTCTGTGAGGTCATACTCATACACAGAGCACTTCTTTGAGCTAAATGCTAACACCAGCCATGCTGACATACTCACAATGATCATGCTGACATGGTGAAGTTAAGCAGGTATAATGTTCACTGTTAACTGTCTTGGTTCAGCAGGTTAGCATGCTAACATTTGCGAATTAGCACTAAACATAAATTACAGCTGAGACTAATAGGAGACAGAATTATTAGGCAAATTTCAATTCTGACCTGATAATAGCGCTGGATGAAATGTCAGGGGATCATTTGAATTACAGATCATCCTGAGAGAAACATGAATGTGTCTAGCCTACAAATGTTCATGGCTATCCATCCAGTCTTTAGCGAGACATTTCGCTCAAAACAATAAATGTGAACCTCAAGGTGGTGCTAGAGGCAAAGTTAAATACATAGATACATCATCTGCATAAATGCCATACCGCTAGTGTGGCTAAGAATAGGTAGATGCAATAATGACAGATTCTTTCAGTCGTAATTGTTATTCCAAAATGCAAAATGAAAGAATGAGTTGGCTGCTAATCTTTTAAAATACATCAAAGTGTTTTTTGGGTCCCTGAGCTTTTAATTTCGGTTTACCAATCAGATACAAAAAATGTGCATAATCAGAGCAGTCATTTGTCCATCTGCTTTAAAGAGGATTTTTGAAACCACCCTCCTTTAAAGAGACAATCATTAAATGAACACATGGAGATACTGAGCTTTTTTTCCCCCTTTTTTCAGTCAATTTTTGTGAGCGTTATCAACTGAGGCATCCATCAGTTGTATTCTCCAGTCGGCTTGATATGTCTCTCCATTCCCAGCAGCCTCTCAATCAATCAGTCCATTTTGTTGTGGTTCCCTGTGGCTCTACTCTGTTGATGCATAGAACTGTCAGAACCCTTCCTGAGCTGTCTCTAATGAGTTTTTCATTATCATTGACATCAACTGAATGGAAATGAAACAGAGGTATTAGGGCTGTATTTAATTGAATCTAAGGGGGGAGAAATTATTAGACTTCACTGCGTTGTGAAGCTGTTAAGAGCCGAGAGTGTTCGGCTGCATCCGGAGATCAAGTTGTCAGGCTGTGCATCTTGCCGCTGAAGTCACTGTGACTTCCATGGCTCAGGGTTGTGCTCTGTGACAAGACATGATGGATTCACACCCGAGGGAATACCTTCCTGTATATATGTCTGTGTGTCTGTGTGTGCACGTGCACGCATAGCCTCACCTCCCTCCAACCAGCCGTGATCCAGAATGCTGTTCACTACTGTTCAGCATTATAATGGCAGTATGTCTGTGACTGTGTGTGTGTGTGTGTGTGTGTGTGTGTGTGTGTGTGTGTGTGTGCGTGCAAGATCGCCTTCTGGGGTCTGTGAAGGACCAGGAAAGAGTCTCCTCTGGTCACTTCAAGGCACATTTCCAAGGATGTCACACCAGGCACCCAGATAACGGCAGAGTGAGAAATAAGTAACTCAATGGGAAGCAAAAAGGAACTTGGGAGCTTGGTCAGCAGCCATTTTTGGTGTGTGACTATAATGCCCATTTTTGGCTTGTCGAGGGAAGTATCATGTATACTTAAATGATCTCTTTCTTTTCTAGTACACTGACAAAAACACTTAATGCCCACAGAGAGGCAAAAATATCTCATCTCCCAGGGTGCTATAAAATCACTATCTTGTGATGTTAGCTTTGTTTGTTTTTTTCACAGACTATAAATGTCTGTGTTTCCATTCTAGAAAATCAATCTGCACAGAGTCAGTCTGTATTTGATTTTCTTTGTGTTATTCTAAAGTTGAACACTCCTCCCTTATGCAACTCTGCCCCAAGGAGAGCAGATCACAAGGTCTGCACAACTTCTGCAGCACAGGAAAAGATTGTCTGCACTTGACCTTGAGTGCCTGCTTGTGCATGTTTACAAAAATACACAAATGCACCGTTTGACCCCAGCTGACAGTAATATATCTACCTGGGCTGTTTTAACTTGTCCTCTATCAATAAGTCAATGCGTTTAAACTGGCCTGTGTGTTACGCAGCAGCGTTTTGCCTGTAATTGCAGCATTTTCTTACGCAGCAGTATTTGACCCGATGAAAAATGTAAACAGACAGGCAGGTTATGTAACTCTGCATAGGGTGTCAGGGGGTTTGCGATTGGACTAAAAACAGAGCCGAGCCGAGTGTGTGACCTCACTCGGACCTGTGCGACGTTTGTTTAAACCCATGTCACATGTTAGCAAATAAATCTCCTACAAGTCAAACCGGTGAGCATTAGTCATCTGTCACATAATGTTTGTGTTTTGTATGATTACACGTGTGCTATTTTAATGCACTGTATACTGTATGTCTGGCATGTAATCATCACTTAGTTTTCTCAAGATTTTATCAAGTTTAAAAGTATGTTTATGTTTTGACTTTGGCTAGTTACATATGATTTTTTTTACAGCATTGCAAATGTGCTTAGGCTATAAATACTATGATATGTGGTATTATCTGTTCAGTGAATATTTAGTGTTTGTGCGTCTGTGCCTTCAAAATTAAAGTAAATAAATAAATGAAAGGGTTTATGTAATTTCTCACCATTAATGAGTAATTGGCAGAATGAAAGAGGCAGAGTGAGCACTGAAGGAAGAAACACACCCAGTGCTTTCTAAGTAAAGATTACAGTGTTGAAAACTTGTTTTTTTTAGTGCCAAAGGGATGACAAATGCACAACAAATGTCCTTGGAATTTTCCCTGCGCTGTTTCTCCACAGTGTTGTGGTTGTGAAAACAACAACACAAAGTGATAGGTTGCTGAGTCGTGATCATTTTACCCTGTTTAATGACTGCCTCTTAGTTTTTATTCAGCTCCGGTGTTATTGTAACATTTTCTTGATGGGAATTTGATCCGACAAAAATAATCACAGAGTCCTTTTGGCAGAGAACAACCTTGGATGTGATTTAATTGTCATTGCAGATGGAAGGAAAAGAACGTTGACGCTATGAAATACGTGACTGAACTTGGATTATTTGAAGTTTCTCTCTTTTTCTTTCTCTCTCTCTCTCTCTTCCTCTTTCCCTCTTTCCTTTGAGCTTATCTCTGTTTGTGTTGCTGCGTGGAGGCAAGGCACTCTGCCAAGAAGTTACATTACTGTCGCGGGTTGACATAAACGTGGGTGTACAAAGGACTTGGAGGCCTTAAATACTTTATTGTGTGTGTAATGTGAACTGAGCAATTATATCTGCCAGCCTTTCAAACAAAGAGCTCCTATCAGGCAGGTTCATGTGTTTTTAATTAACAGCGTTCAGCTTTAAGGCATGAGCAGGCTAAACCAGAGAGAAACCAAAAATAGAGCCATGATGATCATCTCATCTGAGGTGCTGTAGTATAATGTAATTCTTAATGATGCTGATGCTGTTGATGAGAAGACAGCTGTGGCAGTCCTGCTGTGAAAAACAAGATAAAACACAGTCGTATTATATATGTTGTTGTGGTGAGAAACACATACAAGCTCTGACTGCAGCATCTGTATCAAATATTTCTCTTAGCCGGGATTGTTTGTTTAAAATTTCTTCCCCTTTTGTGGGTTTGTGGGTTAACCAGCATCTGTCATTTACAGTATTATACTAACTGCTCGACTGTTACGACGCCCTCATGTGAAATCTTAAAAATACATCTGTCTGAATTTAAATGTAGCTTCTCTTTTAGGCTGAGAGGGAACTTGAAGATCCTGTTTACTAGCACATTGGAGCAATTTGGCAGCCTGCTACCCCATTCAGCACAATGTTGCACTAATCCAGTTTAAAAATAATTAGGTACAGGCTAGCAGGCCTGTGAAATTCCTTTCCCTGTCATAGCCTCCATCCCCTTTCAGCTAAAAGTCAATGTTCCCAGAGAGGAAATGGAAGTTTGGAGCTATAAAAGTTTTCATATCTCTTTTATTCTTCCTTTGAAATAAAAGTATATTAAGATAAAAAATATTAGGCTTAACCAGCAAAGCAGCAAAGAAGTGAAAATGCACAGTGATTTTATTGGGCGGGTGCCGCATCAGCACACGCGTTTCCACCCAAATGGATGTTCTCATTGTGGCCGTTTCCTTTTCCCCTCAGCTCCCAACCTGAAGGGGCGACCTCGGAAGAAGAAACTGTCCATTTCTCAGAGGAGGGACTCCCAGGGTCAGGCTCAGGGTCAAGGGTCATCAGGGTCAGCCCAGGGGTCAACAGCAGTGGCAGCACAAGACCCCTGCAGCCCAGAGAGCAAAACTACTACCAAGGTAAGATAGGCTGAGATAAACTTTGATAGAATAACATAAGATCCCTGGGGGGAAATTGACATGACACGGCAGCACAGAGACAGACTGAGAGGTAATAAAACAGACAAAGAACTCCTTGAATGAAATGAATGAAAAATAAATAAACATTAGAAAAGCTATATATAATATACACTTCACACTACCTTGTGCTCTAAGTGAATTATACAGATATTTGAGCAATAGAAATCCAGCATAAAAAGCAGCACTCAAACTTGTGTTGTCTACCAGCTGCTCTCCAGGTCTTCAGTTACAGAACAAGGTGGCAACATTTTAATCTCTGATTCACTGTGAGAGACGCAGCAACATTCTGTGTGTGTGTTACATTCTGTACGGTACATGCAGCACACTGATATAGTTGAGCTGATATAGTTCACAATCAGGTGTTTAGGCTATATAACACTACATTAAACATATAATACCTTTGGGAAATGATGATGTGTTTTTTCTGATAATATTTGTGGAACACTACGCCAAACAATATAGGGATTATTTTCATTATTAATTAATCTATTTTCTCGATTAATCTGATCTGTGAAGGGCCAGAATATGAAAACAGAAAAATGTTTCAGTTTCCTAAAGACCAAGATTATGTCATCAAATTGCCTGTTTTGTGAGATTAACAGTCCAAAATACAAAATTGATGTTGATTTTACTATCACATATGATTATAAGAAAAGCAGCGAATCCTCACAAATGACAAACTGGAACTGATATATATATATTTTTTTTTACTTAGGCAATTATTTAAGTGATTAATCATTTAACAAACTGCTGTGTCGATTAGTGTTGTGTCAACTGATTGATCAACTAATCATTGCAGCTCCAAACCAACATCATTTGTTTTCATCTTGTTAATTTATTCACTTAATGGATCAGTCATGATGGTATAGTTATTCAGCAGCACTCTCATTGTCTGTTTGTCTTTTCTCCTAATCCAACCACAATAATAACATTAAAACACATACAGTATGGTCACACAGTGGAACAAGATGTTTTCACTTTTTTTCCACTGAGTCTTCCAAAAACAAGAGGCAGTATTGTGAACATAGAAGAATCACTCGACCACTATTGAAATACTATGTTGCCAGATTTTTGTTATGCATTGTACTAAAGAAATCAATGATTTTCAGTGATGTTATGAAAGACTTTGTATCCTTGATTCTGTATTTTCCAGTGCTCCTTTTTATCAAGCCCCTATCTATTGAATGATACAGCCCTATGACATTGATTGTAATATTCAAAGCGAAGGAAATAAAAGCCCCTCCACAGCTGTTATTCCTATGACCTTGGAGCAGTTAAATCAATATTAGCAATTCTCTCTCGAAGCTGCAGTCAAACTAATCTGTTCCTAATCTTTGGTGACAAGAAGAGCTGCTCCATTCATAATCAATGAGAGGCTGCCTCTGTGGCCTGTAAGAATATTTGTTTGTGCTCGAACCGAAACACATTTCATCCAAAAACTGTCTGACATCATTTGAATAACGCTCCGTTAAGGGTTCAATCTTCATCTAGAATTACATCCGCTGACTCTTTATGCTCTCTCTCTCTCTCTCTCTTTTTACAGGTCAAACCCAACTGTAAAACGGTACCCAACGGAAAAATAACCCCGGCAGCCAAACACAAGGCCAACGGCCTCAGCAAGAAATCCTCAGCTGAGGAGAAGGAGAGAGGGAAGGATAGGGAGAAGGAAAAGGAGGAGAGGAACGAGAAGGAGGAGAAGACAGAGGAGGAAACATCAGAGGAGAGTCGAGCGGAGGAGCAGGCTTTCTTAGTAGCGCTCTACAAGTACATGAAAGACAGAGACACGCCCATAGAGAGGATTCCCTTCCTCGGCTTCAAACAGAGTGAGTAGGACGATTTATTCTCTTATTCCCTCACTGGCAGTGTTTAAACAATAGTGTACTCTTGTTTAGACTCAACAGTGTTAGAGTAAAGTTTGTGTGGATGCGTTTTACCTGGTTTATTTTGGAGATTTATAAGTAATAACACCACTGCAGAAGGCTAGCAGTCTGAAAGGGGCTTAAAAACCATCAGTAAAAGAAAGGAAAAGAAAAGAAACAGCCACAAAAGTACCATCTAATCAGAGTTTCCATGCAATAAGAAAAAAGACATTATTTGAACCCCTGTGCTCAGAGATAAGATCCAGAAGTATATGCTTCAAATTACACTTCAGGTATCAGGGTGAAACTTCACTCTCTAAGTCATACACAAGAGTGAAATAAGCAGGGAAAAACCCTGTGCGGATTTTAATCAGCATCTCTAACCGCACCTCGTCTATAGTGCCCCCATGTTGTTGACCAGTTGAGAAAGCAGTAGCTGCTTTTGAGTCACGCCAAGGGCAGATTTTGTCCTAACTATCCAGAATATGAGAGTTGTAGGGGAAGAAGTGTGGGTGGCTGCCAACTACTGCAGGCCTTGTGCCCAAAATCTCTAAATTACACTGCTGTTAAACTGTACAAAAAACACATTCAATCTGCAGGAGTAATAAACTAAAGGAATAATTGTCTATGTTGAGAAAAAAATCTCATCTAGTGGTTAGTATAAGACTCTGGAGGCTCCCTGTCAGAGCACGTTTTGCTTGGCTTTTATATAAAGAGAGAATATCTTCTCACACTTGTCAAAGGGGTTTCCTGTTAAGGCCAAGAACGTCCTCTAACAGCGGTAAAAGAACTTCACATGCATGGGAAACACGTCTGCCAGAGATGAAAGATTTCTAATATAGGTCGGATGCTTAGCTTGCACTCGGTGTGCACGGGACAGAGAGGGAGAAACATGCTCGTAAACACCATAAAGGGCACAGTCGTGAAACCGAAAAAGTGTGTTTGTTTTTCGCGTTTGATCTCTAGGCAAGACACATGAGAACGTGCGCCCACTTCTCAAACTGTGGTTTTTCAAATTTTACTTCTTCTTCCTTAGAGCCTGTTCAAGGAAAGAAATTCACAATTTGCATTAATGTCAAACGAGCCAAGAAAGATTTAGCCGTTCACATCAGAGCGCAGTGCCACAACATCAGCAAATTAACAAGAGGCAGGACAGGGAGAGAGATGTCTATTGAATTTAACAGTGACAGTTTATAGCACAGTAAAAGTCATTACTCTAAACTATTACATGAAGGTAAGCTGTGGTCGCCTCGACTCTGCTAACCTCACCGCGGTATTTTGACAATCCTGTCATCTAGACTGCTGACACGTTGTTGCTTAAATAGGTCATTGTGGTTGAGGGAGATAGAGAGAAGGGAGCGAGGAAGATGTAGAGAGAGATGGAGGGAGAATTACACACCCGACGTCGCTTTACTTTTTGGTTGGCATTTCTCCGTTTTGAGCTCAGAATAAAGTCGAGGGCCACGCGCCAACTGTTTTACATACAGTACATGCTTTGAATCTCAAAACCAGACACATCATAAGCGAGGCCCTCATTAAATGGTGAAATCATGCTGTTTAGACTTCGTCCTTGGCAGCGAGCACACATCAGCACATGTAAGGGTGGGGTGGGGGGACACATCATAATTAATACAACAAACCCTTAGATATAATCATGCGCCGTTTTCGTATTCTTCCTTTAAACTCGCTACAAATGCATTAAAAGATCAAAGAGCTCACTTTCCTGAAATGGAAATTGAAATAATGTTATTTAAGTTGCATTTGAGTAATAATCCTTTTTATGAAGTTCTCTGGAGTTTAACAAAGCAACAGATGGTTGAATGATTTACCAGACTTACCCATGCTTTGTTGGCGGGTCTACTAAAATATCCATTTGATTCACCTCTAAAAAAAACCCTCTATCTGAATCCGAACATGGACTATTTATGTATATTCCACCTCATCTCCCAGCTATGGAGATGTTTATACCTGTTTTTTTTAAAGACCGCAATTGTGACTCTTTACAGCCCAGCAGAGAGAGATGAACGATTAAAATGCAGTTGATCTGCTTTTACCTCAAATGGCTCATAACATATTTTAAACCCAGTAATTTTAATTTTACTGGTTTAGCACAGTGCCCACTTGTTTGCCTGCCTCGCTCTCATGTTGAATTTATATTTCACTTCAGGGGTTGTATGTATTACACATCTTAGAGAAGAGGTGCTGAGCTGAGACCAGCCAGCCTCTTAGCTCCACGTCTGTAATAATCACATGTATTTTGCACTGACTGCTGTCATAATCTTCAAAGTAACTTGTTGAGAAGCTGCGGCTGAATAAGTTCCAGGGCTGCAACTGGTGAGGGTTTTCATCAGTGTGCTGAACCATTTGTCTGTGAAATATCAGGAAATTGGGATTAATGTCTGTCACACTTTCCCAAAGCACAAGCTGACATATTCAGATTTTTTTTGTTTAGTGTGACTGATGATCCAAAACCCAAAAAATATTTTACGTTTATTGTCATAGAAAACAAAAAAAAGCTTTAACATTTAACTTATGACTTATCAATATTTCTTCTGATCAGATAATCATTCATGTGAAAAGTCAAAAATAGTGGAAAAAAATGTTCATTACAATCCAAGGCGACATCTTAAGAAGTCTTATTTTGTCCAACCAGCAGTGCAGAATCCAAAGATATTCAGCAAAATGATATTAAACAGAGAAGAACAGCAAATGTTTTCACATTTGAGGAGCTGGGTCCTGAGAGTGGCATTTTTCACTATTTCTGCTTTAAAAAAACAATGAAATGATTAATTGATTATAAAATTGTTGCAGATAATTCTTCTTTCAATTAACTAATGTTTCAGCTGTAATACATCTTCTTTTTTGTATGTAGTGTATGGAAATGCCTCAAGATGTCTCCTTTCTACTGTCCTTGACAACCTACAAAAATAAATAAATAAATAAATAACTTTAGCAAACCTATTCATAGAGGCTGAATGCACACCAGTATTTGAATTACAGGAAATGACAGAAAATAGTTGGCTGTTACATTTGAGGAACAGTACAGTTGGAGAAGGAAACTGTGGCTTCAGTTTATGCATGCGAGTTGCTGTCCCTCTATTTTTATTTTTTTTATCACTTTGTTAATATTGACTTTGCTCTACAGCTGCTGCCACTGAAGTTGTATGAGTGCAGTCGAGGCATTGAAAGAAATGAGAGGTAGAGTGTACTGAGGAAGAATAAAATGGGAATAGTAGTGGTTACATTGTATATTCTGAATGTCCTTGATCTGCAAGATTAACTGGTAACACTGTGTGTGTGTGTGTGTGTGTGTGTGTGGCTATTTCAGACGCTTGTGTGCCTCAGTTCTTGGGCATCCGCATGTGATTGTGAACATCAGTTCCAATTTGTCTCCCTCTTTGAGCCTTGTTGTCTAATTGCCATGCCATCGGTGTGTCATTGAGGCTGCATTGTGTTCCTGTTTTGTCATCCTTATCTCAGTGATAATTGCCCCTGCCAAATAGAGGGGAATTAAGAAAAGAAATTGCTAATGACAAGACATCTAAGAAAAGGCATGTTCTCTCATTTCCTTTATCTGTTCTGTTCCCTCCCAGTCCCGTGTACTATTGTGGTAATTACAGTCGATGCATAACAAGCTAGTTAAATAGACCATCTTTCTGTTTCTACAGTCAGAAAGCACAATACGCCAGATTGCTCAGTTCAAACAGAAAAACCTACCCAGCTCCCTTTGTTATTCCACCCGTGCATTGACAACGGTCGCAGAGAGGAGGGAAGGAAAAAATCAATGCTGTCAAATGCGGAGATAGGAAAATGTCATTTTGACAAATGCAAGGCTTTGTGTATGCACAGATTGAATTTTGATGGATTTCTCCCCAGGCGAGGCCTCCTTTTCTTATTTATAGGCCTTCATATAAAAATGTTAAACAATGATGTTACAGAAAGCAAATACAAATGTCATTGGCACAAAAAGTCCTCCAATGAACTTGTGCTTCTTTGTTTGTGGGAAATATTTTCTTTCAACGACAGACAGCCATTTGAAGCCTTTCTGAAAGCTTACATGGCTATTTTTAGGAGATTGTTACACAAGTCTTGTATTTTGATATGGCCTGTCATGGGGTATTTGCATGGGGAAATCAATGCAAATGAATTTGCATTAGTTCAAACAGAAGTTTGAGCATATTGCCAAGCGTTTGATGCTTGTAATGGTTTTCATTCATACCTGCAGGCTGCAGCTGAGGGTTCACAAATCTCTTTGTCAGGATGAAGCATTTTCTATATTTTATCACATAACAGTGATTGTACTCAATATTTATTTTGCATCCTTTCAGCTGAAGTGCAGCATTGCTTTCTGTGAAAATGATAAAAAGCTGTTTTCAGTTTGCCATTCCAGGAATATATAATTACTATATTCTTTTGAGATGTTGAAATGACTATCTATCTATCTATCTATCTATTGTTCATTCTGTACATTCATTCATCTCTGTATACAGCATATCAATATGCACTTTGCTACTATTTACGGTATTTGGTTCAATACTAAACTGCATTATGCTCTACTGGTACTTGAAGTGTGCACTGAAAATAAAGTCGAGTCTAATTTCACAGCTATAGTTTACTACACTCTTTGCAAGTTTAGTTTTCACTTAAAAAAACAAAACAAACAAACATATCATTGACTCTCCGGAGACCACTTACATCACTTATACACTGTTTACATGTTGACGCATCAGTACAACCGATCCAATAATGTAAAACATAATAATGTAACACAATGACAGGGGCCATTCAGGATAATGAGTACTTTTGCATTTGATATTTAAGTACATTTCGCTGGTAATACTTAAATGAACGACTTTGGTATTGCTGCTTCTACTTAGCTAAAGGATCTAAATACTTCCTCCAGCACTGTATTTATCTCCCACTCTCTGGTGTAATGACTGTATATGACGTCATGTGTTTCAGCCCAGGTCCTTTTCCCAGAGTTCCTGACTGCCTTGTTTGTCTTCTGTCTCCCACAGTCAACCTTTGGACTATGTTTCAAGCTGCTCAGAAACTTGGAGGATATGAGTTGGTAAGTATTCACATATGTGGCAATATATGCCTTCTCTCTTTCGAGGTCCCTCCCTTCTTTTGCCCCCCCTCGGTTTTCCCTCCTCCTTCCTCCCTTATTCTCTATTATCTCTCCCTCTCTCTCTCTCGCTGTCTTCCTACCTACCTCCCTTCTTTCATCCCTTCTCTGTTCTTTCTCTGCCCTCCTTTTGCCCCTTGAGGTCAGTCACTATTTTCCCAAGAAGAAAGTCTTGCTCAGAGCCACATTTAGCTAAAATGATGCCGTTGTTTCAGCCCCCCACCCCCCCACTTGGAGTGGAAAACACATGTTCCTCTGCTCTGTACTGGTCAGAAGGAAATTGGTCAAATCGCTCATTTTTTCCCATGTTGGAGATGAAGTGCATATATATACCCTTTATGCACACGCACACACACACACACACACACACACACAACCGGAGTGAGTCAGAAACAAGTGTGTGTCAGGCTGAGGCATTTAACTTGGCAGCCTTACCTGCCGTTTATTCACTCACTATTCATGTGTGACGTGTTTCCAAAGTAAAGTCAGCGTTTGATGTTAAGTCGTCAAGTGCATTGCTCACGCACATTTCTTCGTTAGCTAGCTGGTATAATGTCATGCAAACAGACAGCCAGACCTGGGCCATAAACAGGATACAGCTCATATAATTGGGGGCTCATATCCTTTTTAAAACCCTCATATCTGCAGCTGATTATCTCACGTTTCATGTCGAGGCTTTGTTAGCTCTGTGGCAGCCTGGAGTTTTGTGTTTTATGTTGTAGCCCGTCATCTGTTATGGGATAAGGGGTTATAGCAGGAACAACTGACTGCATGATGTTAACAGAGCTTATTATGTTAGAGAATTGAGTGTTGAGGATTCAATAACTGGAACATCATGACTCAGTAACTCCCCAAGACCTCAAAATGATGTCAACCACTTATGTTTTTCTCTTTGTTTTTTTTTTTTTTTCCTTAAATTCTTTCTTCCTCTCATATTTTTTCAATTTTCCTCCCTCTGTATTCATGTTATTGTCATCCTTTGTCTCTCTCTTTTTCTCTTTGTCTTATCTCTATCTCTGCCTTCTCATCCACCCCCCACCCCCTTCAGATCACAGTGCGTAGACAGTGGAAGCATGTATATGATGAATTGGGCGGGAACCCCAGCAGCACAAGTGCCGCCACGTGTACACGGAGACACTACGAGAGGTGAGTTATTGTGTCGGGGCCCCGCTCATGTATGTGACGCGTTGTTGCTATGCATGCACACATGGAACAGTTTGCATCACCCCAAGGTGATTAAACTCCCTAACAGCTGCATCAAATATGATTTCGCAATGTTGGACACTACAAGACAAATATTGATCTTATTCAGTGGAAGTCTCTTACGCGCACATGAAGACTGGTGGGACGGTTTGCAAATCGCTCCTCGCCGACTCTAGCGTGCAATTCTGATAGTATTAAGAAATTCACTCCTCGTGGACCCGGATTAATTAATTATGAGATGAGATTCAGTTATTTTCTTAGGATTAATTGATTAGTTGCATGGCACTATGGAACCAATTATGCTGTAAACTCCACCCATGCTGCTCTACAAGCGGGCTGAAGAGGATTTAAAAGCTCGAAATGACAGCAAAGTTTTGAATTATTTACCAGATGTACATGGATACACATACACAGTAACTACCCCACCCACAATATATGCACATGATGCTGCAAGGTAAAATGAAAACACCAGTCTAATGTATTCATCTAATCATTCAGTCATACTGCAGCATTTTGAACCCCCACATTATAATCACTCAGATGGTATTACCAAACCAAAGAAAAGCATATGGATATGATCCTGAGGGAGCTGTGAGGGTATTATGCAGGGCTGCTCGCACACACTCGCACACAAAACACATGCACGCACGCCCACTTTCCCAAGGTTAAACAAATGCCAAATACGATCTCCCCAACGAGAGATAACGGGTCGCTCATGAAGCGGGTCATTCCTCCGGGCCGGTGACCCTCTCCACCATCTCCCTGGCTTGCTGCGAGTTCATGCATCAGCACAGCTCAGACACACACACCCACACGCACACACACACACACACACACACCTGTCAGTAATACAGCAATATGCCAGCAGTACCATATGAGGGAGCCACGCAGCTTCATATTGTGTCAAGATTGCATGCTGTAAGTGAATTTGCAAGCATAGGCAGTGGCGGCCAGAGCAGCTTTTCCAGGAAATGTGTGAAACCATAGGTGTGAGAGTGTATTGTACAAGCTGACAACGTTCCTCGAAATATTCGGCTGAGGGCGCTTTCGTCGTTTACACTGCGTTCCTGCTACCACGGTCAGGGATATGCTTTAAAGGAGCAACTGCTGCACGTCAGAGTTCCTTATTTATACTAATAATAGATATGACTTTCAACACCTGGCATTGGAGATGATGCATTTTATTACGAAAGTCAGAAAGGTCTTTGATCCTTGTTTTGTGATCGGTCTCTGCCTAGAAGTTTATTTGAAGCCAGATGTTTAAAAAAAGAAAGAAAGCTGTATTGTCCATCAGTTTTTAAGGAGTAAATATGGTCTCAGGAAGGCAGACTTGGGGTAGGACAGAGCCATGTGGGGGAAGCACTGAGGTGTGACTGCTGCTGCGCTGGCCTTTCCCTCTCCAGCCACCGAGAAGCAGCTGAGAGAAAATAATGCTGAATCAATACAAAGCAATAATATCCACACACTGCAGTGAATATCAGGCTGACAGAGAGGGAGAAGGTGTAAGAGGGGAGGAGGGGTGGGGTGTGTGTGATGGGGCATGTGTGTGTGAGAGAGAGAGAGAGAGAGAGAGAGAGAGATCAGCTGAAGCTGAGCAAGTTTCCATTCAGGGGAATAATTTTAGCTGAGCCTTGGTGTTTGGGCTGCTTGGAGGGCAATTAGCTTCATTGTATTAACTCAGCAAACACGGCCATTCTCTCCGCATGATGAATGAGGCTGTTTGTGGGCTCGCTGAAGTGTGTGTTTGTTCCCCAGAGGCGTCTTTGTTTCCACCTTTAATCATTAGTCAATGTGCTACAGAAATATAATTCACGGGGAAGAATGTACAGTGAACAAACTGGAACAACACTTATGTTTCCCTCTTCCCTCAGAAGCATCACTTCTGATTTGTCTCAGCGGACCAAAGTAGAGTAGAGCAGGAAATAAAAAAGTCTCAAGTTAGTAAGAGGAAAGGAAACAATATCTCAGGACATAATTGCTTTAAATTAAGTGGATATTCTTGGCTGTCTTGGTGTTATTTGGGTTAAAGACTGTGAATATCCACAAGCATTCAACTCTCATTTTAAATTATACACATTATCCCTTTACAGCCCTAATGGTAAAATCATACGAAATGGTTTCCTAGGAGATGTTATTGTGAAAGACGGAGCCAGCAGCATAATTATTATATTTATGCTGTCCAGGAGAAGGCGGTAATCACTGGTAGTAATGGAGTTACATAGCTGGAATTGAACAGGAGATAACCTCAGCTAATTGTCATTTTCAAAGTTACTGTTTTTTAGTCGCACAGCGCCGTTCATTAGTGTGCAGGAGGGTGTGGGGGTAGGGGGATCAATGTAGAAATGTCCAAGACAAGGTCTGCCGCTGCAGCTATGGGGAAGCTTTAATGATATTTATTTAAACCGTTTCCCGAGATTAGCTGTCAGGGCCCAGCGCTCTGAATTAAAAATGAGGTCATGAAAAAGATGGCATCAATAACCTTGAAATAGACTGCCTTTTGCTTCTGTGCTGTGCCATTTTCTCTGTGCCTCCCCTCTCCCTCTCTCTCTCTCTCTCTCTCTCTCTCTCTCTCTCTCTCTCTCTCTTACCCACTCCCTGCCTTGCACTTCGTGCTGTTTCTTTCATTATACAGGTCAGCGCCTTTTAACAGCTCCTACATATTTAATCTTCCTGGTTTCCTACGTGATCTCTTGTTACAGAAACATCACATTTCACTATCTCTGTTCATTTCTGCCTCTTACAGATTTTTAATACCTCACCATGCCTTGGCACTCTAATGTAATTGCATAACGGGATTGGTATTGGGGCTGGGGAGGGAGGGAAGGGAGAGGGGGGGTTAGGTTTTGGAAGGGGGGGGTATCCATGGCAACAGAGAAGCAATTTAGAATAATTTGCTATTTAAAAACACTGAGGTTTTGGGCAATAGCAGAGAGCGCAGATGAGGGATTTTAGATTAAATCATTTCATCTTAAAAGTATTAGATGTTTGCCAGATGTACTGTACACAGAGTCGGAGGCCTGTGAAATATTCTTTGGCTCAGATCATGCAGATATGTCTTTCTTTTAAGACAGATGCATGCCTGTTCCAATTTTAGTCGACTAGATGTTTTATTGATTCAGCCTTTATTCATTCCTCCTGGAATCGATGTTCCTCTGCATTCACTAAAGCTGTTCTCCAGATATAAAAATACATTTGTTGCTCATAATTATAAGGAAACCTTGAGCCAGTCCTCACACTGAGAATTATAATAAGATAGAGTTCAGATTTTGGGGAGAAGAAAAGGCACAGGAGATTGTTTTTTTTTTTTGGTCAAATTTTATTCTGGTAGATGCTCAGTATTTTGCGCTCGTCAGCATCTCTCTGCATTGTCCTTGCTGTATTGCAGATGCGTCAAATGTAGCGCATTACACTTTAGCTCGCCTTGTCTAATGCTGTGGCTCAAACACAGATTTCAGTTACTCTGCTCCCTTGTTCTAAAGCAGTGGGTGTCATTGGATTGCAATGAGAGGTGGTGGGGAGGGGAGTGTCACCTCTAGCCCCCTCCTCCTGCTTTTTATTCCCAAAGAGGCAGGGAGAGAGAGAGAGAAGGACAAAAACAATGACAGATTTTAATGAACAAGTAAAACTAATTCAAAATAAAGTAGGAGAGAAAGGAGGCTGCGGTATGAGACCATCATTGTATCATTTCTGTCAGCGTTCCTTAACAGTACAAACAATGTCTCAACATGTTGTCCGCATCAAGAGCCACAGCCAAATATTTTGTATATCCGTGACTCTTCCCACTAAATCTGGACTTCAGCTTCAGTGGGAATGCAGCCAAAGAGCTGCATGTTCTTTACACTAAAATAGCAGGCAGCTATTTTAACCTCTGAGAGCTAGATGGTTTCCCCAAGACAAAATGCTTCATTGAGCATTCAGTGATGAAATTCTCTTTTTTCGCAGCAATCCAACAAATCACAATATTGGGTTGAGTTTTTAACATGTGGTATTTAATCAGAAGGACCAAGGTTCCTTTCCCCGGTGGCAATGAAATATCACAAATTACGGCATTGGCGTGTGACAGGCAATCAACTGTATGAGAATCTATTCAAGTCTACTGAGATTAATAACTAGTTCAGTGTAGTAGCAAATTAAATTAATGACATTCTTGCAGAGATTTCAGTCCACTTTAAGGCAGCAAGAGGGAACATATGCCGTTTAGTTTTGGGGTAGTAATACTTGAATGACTGAAAGACTTGAGTGTTCCTTTATGCAGAATAGTACACATTTATTTTAAACAGTTGGTACTCCTGGCTCACACCTGCTATGGCGAACATTTACCACAGGCTGCAGCAGCAGCAGCTAATGAGAGCAAACCCTGGGGGAACAGTAGAGGTCATTTTAAATCTGGTATTTTCAGACTTGACAAAGGACTTAAGTTTTTCATACATTCCTGCGCTGCCCTCCTGTTTTAACTGCATGAATGAGGGTCACCTCAAGTGGTTTGGCTTCGAGACAAAAGAGGGGCTTTGAGGCATGAATCCAAAGCAGAGGGACCAGCTACAATGTCTATTTATCCCTCTGCTGGCATCTTGTCTCTCCCTTTTCTTCACATCCCCCCCCTCCCTCTCTCTCTCTCCCTCCCTTCTCTCTTTCTCTCTCTGCACTAGTTATTGTTTTCTCATTGTGCTGATGATGCTTAATCATTGCATTTAGATGTGATAGAGATTTGATTTTATCTTTTTTATTGTATTCTCTTTTCCTCACGCGCTTGTAAAAGTAAGTCATTTTCTTTCCTCTAAATCTTTCTACAGCCCCTGGGGCTTGTCCACCAGCTCTTTAAATAGTTTCTTTTCCTTTTTTTTTTTTTTTACGCATGAAGCAGCTCTTGTGATCTTAACACAACACCAGCTAAAATTAATTTCAGCACGGATGGGAGGGAAATTGTTGAAATGGAACAGCCCGCAGGCTTTTTCCACTTATTTGGTGACTTAGGCATTTCTTGGATTTGAGCACACTGCTTGTTCCTGTAACACAAAACTCAGATGAGAGCAGCACATTGCTGGTAAAGTCACCTTGTTTTTGCCAAGTTGTCTTTTTTTTGAGGGAGGAGAGATGCTTTGTGTGCATGGCCACATTTCAAAGGCATAGACATGCTTAGTTGACATTTGTGGTTTGATGAATTACACCATTATTGATCTTACTGATTCTAAGATCAGTCGGATATCAGATATAATACATTATATGTAGACACACACACACACACATGTATATGTATGTATGTATATAAATATACATACACATAGATATATACATATGTATATACATATATGTGTATACTATATTTGTATACTATATATATACATACATACATACATACATACATACTGTGTGTGTGTGTGTGTATATATATATATATATATATATATACACACTGTATATACTGTATATATGTGTGTGTGTGTGTGTGTGTGTATATATATATATATATATATATATATATATATATACACACACACACCAATTTATATATATGGCATATAATATGTATGTATAAGCAATACTTTTTACTTTAATTACATTAGACATCTTCTATCTCAGCCTATTCAACATTTAATCTCTTCACTGCATATTTTAGTTGCTTGTTATCAACATGGAAAACGGCTGCTTAAACAAAAGCTGGGTGATAAATTGGCATGAGAGGAAGTTAAGTATTTATTGACCTCATAAAAATGTTGCCTCTCCTGCCTTAATGAAATTCTTTCCTGGAATCTCTCAGTGCAGCACACACCCCCTCGTGGCTCAAATAGTCAGCTACACCTGGCTTTCTCTCAACTAATGCAGTGGTTGCCAAGCTCAACCCCTTCCTTGGAGGAAATTGCTACTTATATAAGTGTTATTATGTTATGAGTGCTATATTACATGATCATGACTAAGTTTTTTTTTGTTTTTTTTTGACCATAGAGTTAAAAATGGACAAATGAGTGACAGCTGTGAAGCCTATACTTTCTTAGCTTATTCAGCCATTTGTGGAAATTTACATAAAGCTGTAAAAGGTTAATCACACCATTTTACAGGCTACAGTTTTGGTAAGTCGTCTTGTATTCATTAAATGTAACAAAGCAAATAATTGTGACAATGTAGGGAACTTCCTGAGACTGATTTTTGGTTTCCTGACCAACACAGCATCTTAGCTTTTCCATTTGGAACTATTTAAGGCTGCAGTAATTTCCCGGGCTCAGCTCTTACATTATCCGTGCCTGTGACTCCCCACCCCCCACCCCATATTGACATTCCATAAAGTTGACCCTGGCCAAGGCAGCCATCTCTTTCCCACAGATCACTGTAATAGTCAACAGTGCATGCTGGTATACTATATATATGTGCCACTTTTCTATCCCTTTGATCACTATTAGTGCAGCAGGACATTCAGCATGTTGAAAACACATTTACTAGCCTGAAGAAATCAATTCCACTTTTATATAATGGTGAAACATTTAATCTACCTTCCTCCTCTGTGCCATAATACCTAATTATTCCGAGATCCTAAATATAGAACGCCTGAGAACCACTTCCCTATTCGTAATAAATACCACGCTGCTATTTTAAAGTTTAAAAGACTGAGCGTTTTTATCTCTGTTTTCTAGGATTCTTCACTCCTTCATTCAGAATCATTTGTGCTCTTCATTAACATGTCATTATCTCTTCTTTCATTCCCTCTCTCTCCCTCTTTCTTTTTTTTCCTTTTGCTCTCTTTCCCTCCCCACTTCTCTTTCACAACCCCTTTGCTCTCCGTTTTTCCAATAAGTCACATTTAATAGTACATTTCCTTTCTTGGCCTGGGGCCTGGTGCCAGACCAGCTGTATGAAATGTAGTTTTACCGCTTTCCCTGCCAGCACTTTTGTTCAGAGGAAAAATAACAAAAAATCCCACAGAGCCTCTTGAACTCTCTGAGGCTTTTTTTTCTTCCTTTTGAAGAGGGGGTGAAACAGCTCTTGATTCATTGTTTGTTTTACCGCCATGTCCCTTAAAAGGAATAGTGCAACCGTCTCTTGTCGTTACACGAGAAGACCTTATTTTTTCTCATGACTGAGAAAGTCATGTTTCTGTCTGGCTTTTATGGATTGTTATTGTAAAAAACCTGACAGAGGAGCTGGAGAGATTTTCACAGGAGCTTATTGAAGTTTGGAGTGTTGTAGTTTTTCAGTTGTCTTGGTTTCCTCTTCCACACAGCGTTTCTTATTTCTGGTCTAATGCCAATTTCCATTTTCTTTTGTGAGCAATAAAAGTCTAAAAGTTTCCCTCGCTGGTTTCTTCATGTCATTATTTTACACATGGGTATTGTTATGTTATCCAGATCTTAATGTTCCCATTAGTTATGACATCAGATACGGAAAATTGACTTGGGAAGTATTCAGGAGAGAAATAACAGAAGTCAAAAATAGTTGAATGTTTTTTCTACAGAGTGTTTTTTTGTCACTTAGTATGGACTTAATTAAGTTGGAGCATATGCAGCTATGCTGCATTTCATCATGTCAGCTGGACAGTGTGTGTGAAAAACTGGAGCTGTTACTGTAACCAGCGAAAATATTTTATGACTGTAACCACTTTAACAGCTCCTGTGATCATTCATATTAGTATATTAAATGAGATATCATATGCTATGAGGCTCCTTTAAACAGTTTGATTTCAATTCTGCCAGACATTTTCTTCCTTTTCATTCCCAACCACATTAGCTTTACACACCCACACATACACACAACACGCACACACATATTCTTTTCTCTCAAGGTTAAACTAATACCAAATGTGATCTGTCTCAGCAGGAGATAACTGGTTATTCACATTCTCACACACACACATACTCTGGCACCCATCTGAACCTGGATTTCCCCTAGCCTAGTTTAATTACAATAGGATTGTTAATGCTTGCCAGGTATTAAAAAAAGGATGTTTTAAAGCACCGTATTTGATACACTGCATGCCTGTGGCAAAGCTGCAGCTCATTCTGTTTTTGGTATTACTAAACAAAATACTTGTGTGGTTTATTGTTCTTTAATTTTCTCTCTTTGGTATGGAGTCGAAAAAATGCCTCTGCTGCTTCATGTTAGGGCGTCCAGATGTATAGTTTGTGGATTTTTTTTTTCCAATCTGAAATTGTTGAGTGGTTAAAGTTGTTTTTGTTTGTGTTTGATGGACATTGACTAATTGTTGTTCCATACAAGCGTGACATGACATAACATGATCATACCACAGACTCATCTGCATTCCTGTGCCTGCATTCCTCCTCAGGCTCCTCCTTCCCTACGAGAGGCACATTAAAGGTGAACAAGACAAACCCCTCCCTTTGGCCAAACCCAGGAAGCAGGAGGGCGGCCAAGAGAAGGCCTCAGGAGCCAAAGCCAAAGGAGTTGGGGCCAAGAAATTTAAAGGCCCCAACAATCCCAAGCTGGGGAGTAAAAAGGACAGGGGGGAGACGGTGAAAGGCCAAGAACAATCACAGGTCAGTCACTGGCGTCTCCCCAACTGCTGCCTCATCAGGATTCCTCCCTACTCTAAATTCATTTTCATTCTCATCTCTCTGTGCTTTCTCATCAGTGCCTCACCCTCTGTCTTGAATTCCTGTTGTCTTTAAATTTGCCAGATAATAAGAAAATCTGATTTCTTGTGCTTTGAGAAACGGCCGTAACAACAATTTCTCTGCACGCAGGACTCCAAGGGGAAAGAGGAGAATCATGAACTGTCCGTGGCCGTAAAACAGGAGGTGTCTCTGAGAGATGAACCGATTGTAATAGAGGAGGAAGAGCTGCATCTTACCGTGAAGAAAGAGGAGTCCTTGGCAGTGGAGCAGCCGTCTTCACTGTGCCCCAAAGAGCCAGACTGCCGAGCCCCACACGCCAGCCTACCCCTCCACACGGGGCCCGGTCCCCAGCCTGAGTGGAGGCAAACCATTGAGGCCCTCCAAGCAAAACTGACCTGTGAACAGCAAACTGAAGGGCATTTCATTCCTAAAAACCCCTACCTGCCTCACCGTTGGGATCAGAACAAACCTGCTGGACATGTTGCTCTGCCTGAGTCCTCCTCCAGGGTTAAAGACTCCCTAGAAAGTCATGGTGGGAGAGTGGGGAAGGTGTTACCGATGTGTAAGCAGGCGGACAGACAGTGTATAGACTTGAGCACAGATTCCTTCTCAGAGAAAGAAGACTATGGGGTCATTAAGAAGGAGTCTTCCCAAGGCCCCGCACAGACAGCTGCCTACTGCAAAGCCAGTCAGGGGGTCATGTCGCCTTTGGCCAAAAAGAAGCTCCTCTCCCAAGTGTGTGAGTCCAACCCTTACTCCTTTACTTCTCCCTCCCTTCAGCCTCCACCCTCCACGGCCACTTCCTCTCTCCCTGTCATATCAGCGGCTGAAAGGGAGAAGGAGAAGCAAAAGGGCGACGAGGAGGCGGCGGTGGGACAGCGGCACGGGTGCGCGTCAGACAGCATCTCAGAGGTAGCGCCCATATTCAGGCCGTCGGTCATCCAGCACGCCCAGAGCAGCAAGCCTCACCAGCAAGCCACCAGCGGCGGCCCGTCGGAGAGGAGCACCGCTGGGGAGCTTTCGGAGACTTACGGCTGCCGGACAAGCCATCACCTCCAGCCTCAAGTCAATCCGCCGTGGCAGCCGTACCTCCCCCGAAACCATGCCCAGGACAGTGCGGAGAACGCCGGGGAGAAACTACTCCAAGGCCCAGCCGCTCAGCCCCGGAGCTACGCGGGGGACTGCTACTCCTCCCCTCACCTCCACAGTCTGTACAGGCAAACTGAGAACTGCCTGAGCCAGGAGAGGATGGTCAGCTTCACCAACGGAGAGCGGAGAGAGCACTACACCAGGGACCGTGAAGGCAGCCAGGGCTTTGTCTGTGGCGGCCTGGAGCAAGAGGGCTTGGCCTACAGATCTCACTACAGTGACAGGACTCAAACACACGGGGAGAGCAGAGAGGCAGATGACGAGCCCAGAGACTTCACAATTTCTAAACCTCTCTCTCATAGGGTGTCCTCCTTCTCCAAGCCCTCCTTCTGCAGTCTGCCATATCCCATCATGCACCAGGGTTTGGATTCCCACCCTAAGGCGTGCAGAGTTCCTCCCATGACCATCTCTCCTCCCAAACAGAGCTCAGCAGAGCCATCGCAGCCATTTCCCAGCCCCAAAGCTTCGAGCGATTCGGCCCTCACCATCCCCGTTCGGCCCAGCAAGCGGAGCCTGGTGGAGCCCGACAACGAGGAAATCCCAGAGAGGAAAGTCCGTGTAGTGACGCCGATCCACCCCGCGGGCTCGATCCGACGCAGCGACCCGGAAGAGCTGAAACCGGCTGAGCCGGCCCACGCCGTTCACCTCAACAACCATCTCCCCGAGGGCCACCCGACGACCACCTTCCCGCCGCCCCACGCCGCGCACCTCTACCCTGGCATGTACCCGCCAGGCAGCCTGGTCTCGCCAGGAGCCCAGGACGGCCTCCAGCAGCACCCGGGCCTGCAGTACCTGAAGAGCCAGTCAGCGGTCTCTCCCCTCGTTCCCACATTAGCCTTCCACCCCATGATGCTCCACAGGCAGCTGCTGGCCTCCAGCCCCAGCCCGCACCACTTCTACAGGCACCCAGGTGGGGCGGCACTGTACGGGGACCTGTTGCACCACCTGTACCCTCTCTCCACCCTCCCACCACCTCAGCTGTCCTCGGTACACCCCAGCACCAGACTGTGAGGGAGAGAGGACATTTTGCTTCTCCCTCTCCTTCTTCATCCATAGAAACTCTTTCAGCTTTGTCTTTCTGTCTCTCTTTGCTCGGGGATTGCGGCTCAGTCGAAGGAAAACACTGATTATAAAACTTTGGCTGATTACAGACTGACTCATAGACTCATCAGTCAGGCAGACTGAAAATTCCATTTTCTTTTTTTTATTTGTGTATGCATTTGTTTATATACTTTGCACTGTTCTTTATTTTTATCACCACTTACTGTATCTTTTTTTTGTTGATGTATCCTTATTTGCACAATGCTCATGTGTATGTGCTCACAAATCAGTTTGTTGCTCTCAGTCACCATGAGTCAGGTTGTTGCTCTGGATGTGTGAAAAGTGGAGGGCAACAGAGAAAAGCCATTTGTTTACTGCGTCTGAGGGCTAAACTTTGTTGCTTAAAAAAAAAACAAAACACTACAAGTAACATGACAACATAAATGAAATTCTTTATATTACTAGAGGTGCGTTCGCCGTCGCAAATGATGCTCAAGCAGCTCTTTAGCGCATTATTTACACTTTAGGCAGCCAGTGGTGTTGTATCTGTTTACATGTCTCCACGCTGAAAGCTGTTGCCTCTTTGTGCCACAGTAAAAAAAAAAAAAAAAAAAAAATTCACCTGGACTCCTTGGAATAGACATTAACACTCACTGCGGTGCTGCATAACATTGAAATAGTTTCATCATAACATTCAGAGGTGCTGTGTATGACAGATGTACTGTAGACTCACTTTTTACTCAGTTCAGGTTTGTGTCTGTTATGTATTTCAGTTCAGAGACAGCATAAGCAGCCATCATGTTGGATCTGTGGACAAATCACGAATGTGTTTTTTTTGTTTTTTTGTTAGAGTTAATGAAAAGCCGTTTTAATTTTTACTTTCTAAATTGAAAGTAATTTGACCCCAGAACCCCTTGTGATGAGTAGACTGTAGCAGCTTGTTTTTTTCGTCTGTAGGACCAGCATAATGAAGCGGCCGTCAGCTGCGGAATGCTCACCACAAGAAATCAGCATTTCATCTTTTTTTGTTCCTGACTTGAAAAGCTCTTTTTTTCCTTTCCTTTTTTTTTTTTTGGGTCAACGAGCTCAATTCAACACGCTGAAAAGACTCACTGTATGATTTAACAGGAATGTTGTCACTTAGGATATTATTGCTTTGCAAATATCTGTGCCTTTCGCAGTCTTGGATTAGAGTTAGCACTACAGTTGTTAAGGTTTATCTTCTGTAGCAGGGTAGGAATATTAATATTACTGTCACTCTTGTCTGAAACGCAGCACACAGACATTGATACAAAAACTATATGGCACACTTGGCTATCAGACACCAGACTTGATTGGTAAGGCACAAAATTCAAAGTTATGAATCAACCTGGTGGTTACTATTAATCTATTTACTTAGCTTAACTGTGCCAGGCAGTCAATTTTAGAAGGAACTGAAAAGATTTACTGATAGTTTATATCGACACAGGTCTGGTGTCTGGCTTCCGCAGGGCATGTGTGCTGTATGTGTTTTCTAGCAGTGATGAAAAGGTACCAGACTCCATAAAGTATGCCTACCATGCTCCATTGCCTGAGGTAGCAAGACGACACCTGCTCTGGCTTTTACAACCACTATAATTGCAATCCAGGATAGTCGAAATACACAGTGAACATGTCTGGTGTTTCAAAAGAGGAGAAAAAAAGCTGTAAATGTCTATGTGTAAAGTTTTACTGAATACTTAGATAAAGACATTCATTTCTGATTAAGTACTGTACATTGCTGTGTGTAGGTAAAACTGGCATTAGTGCTGGCTCCTGTACAGAACATTCATACGGGATCAAATCATGACAACCCCTCTCTCTTGTCTTATTTTCTCTGTAAATAGCAGTGTAGATAGTACCGCGTGGTTGTTATCATATAAACTGTTATAATCTGTAAATAGTATTAAAAAAAAACAGTATAAAAGTCGGTTACACAATCTAGCTGTGTCCTTGTTTGCTCCGTTTCAAGGTCACCGTGATCATGTTAGATTTAAACAAACACTACAATTTAAGAATTAGGATACTCTTTTTATTTGTTGTCGTTTCACTTTTATTTTACACGTTGTTTCCATTAATGTGCATCCTGAAAGTGTTTTTGATACAGTAGCCATCTGTTTACCAATCACCCAGCTGGCGAGCAAGACAAAAAAATAAAGACATTTTGTATATGACCTCCTGTATATTTAATTAAAATATTTTACTATCTATATGTGTTTCCTCAGTTTTATTCTTTAACTGAACTGCAGATAAATAGCAGAGGGCTGAATAAATGATATTTAATGCCAGTGTACTAACGCCAATGTGATGTTCTTTTTTTCCCTGAGTAAATGCAGTGTGAATGGGGTTTTATTATTGTAATACCATTATCTGGCTATGAGATTCCATCCGCCTTAATCTTCACAACAGGCTACTTCTGGGCTCAAAGCCAGAGTAGCCGCTCTAGTATTTGCTGCAGTCGAGAAATGTGCTAGTGCATGTATCTCTATGGGATGTGTGTTGGGCTGCAATAAAAGCTATGCTTTGACTTTTATTGCCACCCCCTGGTAAACCTTTACCATGAAAAATATTCAGTAATACTTCCAAGCTCAGCAAAAATAAAGCAGCCTCACCAGCGTAGAATGTAGGCCGTTTTATTGCAGATCAGCAATAATAAAAAAAAATACAGTTAGCTTCCAAGACAACAGTGAACAGTGTGAGGAGAAAACTGCACTTTTTGAGGAACAAAAATAACTACAGTATTATTATTTTTTTTTTAGATTGGACTATACACAAATTACAATGCATTGGAGACAAGATTAATATAAAGTATCACTACTTACTAGTACATAACAGCTCCACTTAAAGTCTAAATAATTAATGCGCTGAAGATAAAACTGAGATGGCATGGAAGTATTACACTATAAAGAAGGACTTACAGAACATTTTAATTAAAAACAATCCAAAAACATCGCTACAAATTACTGCTATTACTGTTATTGCTCTTATATAATTAATTGAGAAATGGAAAGACATGTTTAAAGCACATTGTAAATGAATATAAATTTGGCTCATTAGTTTAGCTCAGATAATAGAATATTCAGTCACAGTCATAAAGCAGTTGTACAATTTTTTACTCATTAGATCATCTGTTCTGCCTCAACCCTAATGTCAATACAGGCGACTTTTCCTATGCTGGTTGTATGAAAATGAGTCACTGGAGAATTGTCCAAAAATAATAAACAGAAATGTTAGTTTTCACAGTAACTGTCAGTAATACTGACATGTAATTGAATGTGTTTTCTCTCTGGCTTTAGTTAAACTGAAATGGCTGAGATGAAGGGTGTGCAGTATAATTATTGTGATGATTTTAGCCATAATCATACAGCCTGTTACAGGTGTAACCACATCAGCATCTGTAAAAACTGTGCTGTGCTGTGAGGTTTGATGTGACAACCTTCCCTTGTTATTCCAGGTATATACAGTTAAACATCAGTGACTAATTTATTGGTAATACACATCAAGAATAGGAGACATCTGAATACACTACTAATATTGAGCTGCATCCCCTTTTGTACAATCCATTCTCAGTTCTTTCAAGGCTTAAACTAAATCCTCCTGTAATCCGCCTCCCCCCAAATCTACATCTCCCCCTCTTGATTAAACAGAATTCAGAGGGTGAGATAACAAAAATGGGACTGTAGCTTTCACCATACTGCTTCATCTGGCCAAGCAATTTCAGTGAAAGTAGCTAAACCTGTTTTGTACACTCGTAATAATGAAACCCATTCTTCAACACGTGATCATTAAGTGGTTGAAATATTTAGTGGCTGGCAGTATTGGATATGTTCAAAACACAAACACAAGGGCATTCGTTATTTTAGCCACTCAAAAGACTCATTCATTCAATTATGTTCATAGCATTTATGGGCTGCAGTGTTATTATGTTGGACATACAGTGTAGCCACTGAAAACCAAGGTCACTCCATTATTAAGACCTCTGGGAAATGGAGAAGTCACATTAGTGCTTGCAATTGCTCCTAAAATCCTGTTCCCTTAAAATCAGCTATAGTGGTCATAAAGTCGTCACAGTAAGTGGAATAAGTCAATAGTTCCAAAAGGAATGACTCCTCCACAGTTGGCCAGTGGATCAATTCCTATTTGAGTGCTTTTGCAAAGGCTCTTTCTTCGGTCCACGTTCCAGTGGCAGAGCTGAGAAATAAGCCTTTCCATTTTAGTGGGATTGATGATGGGGGTGCTGTTCAAGCCAACGTACAGCTTTCAATTTCATCTATGGGTTAGCTGCACATGAAAAAGTTTATAAATGGAGAGTGGAGCTGGAGATGTATCAATACAATATTGATATTGTAATATGAGGTGTCAGCTGGGATTTGGGTTGTCATAATGGACCTTGAGGGGGATGTGTACTTTAAGAAACCACATTAGCCACCCATCCTTTAGATTATACAAACAGTTTGACATTTTGGGTAATTTGCTTATACATTTTGTTGCCGAAAGCTAGATGAGATGATTGATGCCACTCTCATACCTATCTGCTCAATATGATGATAGCTTACCTTAGCACAAAGACTGAAAGCAGGGGGAAACAGCTAGACTAGCCATGTTCAAAGGCAACCTAATCCACCTACCAGCACCTATAAAGCTCTCTAATTAACAACTTATATCTCATTTGTTTAATCTGTAAAAAAAAAACAACAAAGTATTAAAATGATAAGCTGCGGTTTAAAGGGGGTTATGTCCAATACGTTTTCTTGGCTGGGAGCTGTGACTCTCTGCAGTGGATTAGAGGGTTAGAGTCTGGTGATGACAAGACTGGAAGTCACTACTCCCAGCCAAGAGATAGTCTGGCACATAATCCCCAGTAAAACTGTAACTTTGTTGTTCTTTGTGCGGATTAAACAAACATGTTAATTAGTGAGATTTGGAGGTACTGGTAGGCAGATTATGTTATGTTTCATCAGAGCCAGGCTAGCTGTTTCTTTCCGTTTCCAAATACTATGCTAAGCTAAGCTTTCCATCTCGTGACTCCAGCTTCATATTCAGCATACAGATATGAGAGTGGTATTGATCTACTCATGTAACTCTTGGCAAGAAAACAGATAAACATACTTCCCAAAATGATGAGCTATCCCTTTAAATGTTAAAGGAGTGTACGCCAAAAATAACATCACAATATTGCTATTGAGATACTTTCAAATATATTGTGATACCGGATTTCCTCAACGTTACCCAGCAAAGTTGAAAAGTTCTACAACAACAGTTAGGTGTTGAAGTTATCTGTATTAGTAGTAAGGTAAGGTTAGTGGGTAAATCCAGGTATGGTCGAAGGTGATGGTCACAAGACTTTAAGGTTCATCCTCTCTCTAAAAGACTTCCTCAGTTTGCTCCTTGGTGCAGGGACAGGACCATGACTGGGTCTGACGAAGCCGTGTTCAGCTGTGGTTTCAGGGGTCTGGGTGTGGTGGTTCTGGTACTCCAGCTGCTGGAGAGGGGGCTCAGGTTGACCTTGCGGTTGTATATCGAGGACGCCCAGTGGAGCGTTTTTGCGGCTGAGGGCCCCGGCTCCTCCGGTGTTGTTCCGCTGGAGCTGCTGGATAATGGCAGAAAACTTGGCGTCCAGAGACGGTCTGCCGGTTTTGGACCTTGCAGTCGGGCGGGAAACGCAAGTGCCGGAGTTCTCCTTCTCCTTCCCTTGGTATGAGAGAGGAGGAAGAGGATGATGAAGAGAAGCAGGGAGGGGAGGTCTGGCAGGATGGGCGGGAGGCGCATAAGGCTCTCTGTCAGGCGGAGGGGGCGGGGCACGCCGCTTCTTGTTGCCAATGGATGTTGAGCTGGTGTTGTGGTTGGGGTTGGGGCTTGAACAAGGGGTGGAGGTTTTGCTCTGGGACAGAATACTCTTCCGCACTACCACTGAGTGGGATCCATCAAACAGAGTGGACCAGTTAGGCACTTCCTTTTCCTCTTCATGACCAATTAGAAAGCGGCCATCTGTCTCCTCTATCTTGTTGTGGATAATATCTGTGATGCTCTCAAACTTGCCAGGTGAATTTATACCTGAAAGTCAAACAAAACGAATAAATAAATTCAATAAAAAGCAATGAATTAGGTGAATGTCAGCTTTGTGTGTTTTTCCATGCAAGATGTATTATATAAATAATTTAATAAAATATCACAAGGACACAAAAGCACATGTTCCAATACTGTAGCATGTAAAAGGATTTTATTTACAATGGAAATCTCACAAAACATTCAGCACCATGAAAACGGCAAATTATCAACCTCCATCTAACTCACTGTAGCCACGCTTTTCAATTACTCTACTCACTGAGGTCGTTGTAAACAGAGTCAGCCTGTTTTGTAAGGAAGAGTGATGGTTTCCGTGGTGACATGACCTCGATCTTCATTAGCTGGTTGCAGCAGTGCAGCCACTGGCCTGATTGAAAACAATGAGGGGCATGAGAGGCAAAGATAAAAGGTTATGTTATCTGCTCTTGCTAAGAGGAGTTTAGCTAAATATATGTGCAGCCACTGTTCTAGTCCGGACTGATCTGCACCTTCTCTTTGTAAAATCTCAAACATAAACAAAATCTTTCATGGAGACATGCAAACATGTCCCTGCTTTGTACACGCATACTTAAAGTATCTATAGTTTTTATATCAAACCTTTGTGCTGCATTTTTACACAAAAACACTCACTCTGATCATAGAGGTGCTGGTGGAGGGCGTCCACCCAGTCCTCCAGCTCCTCCCTGGTGTCTGTGGTGAAGACAACGGTCTCAGATCCCTCTGGCGAAGGGTTGATGATGGACAGACTCCTGGATTTCTGGCCTACGGACCCCTTCTCCATTACACGGATCCGGGTGTCCTGTGGAAACAACACAGATAACTTATCATAAGCTGAAAATTAGCCCCACAGTATATTAATGAGAGCTCTATGTGAGATATTGCACCAAAAAGTACATCGCTGATACAGCAGAAAAAAATTAATTCAGCAGCAAAATGCCAAAGATGCAAGCAGGATCTCAGTGAGTAATGTGGCATTTTGTATTTTGGTTGTACTGCAAATGTTAGGGAAAACTGTGAACTGAGATTTAAATCAATAATAATGAATGTAATGTTTTTTTTTAATCCAAAATTCCATGAACCAGACAATTAAAATAGAGGTAATAATAGCAACAAGGGTAACAACAGCAGCTATTCCTGGTGTTACTATTTTTTTTTCTTTTGTGCATTTACATATATTTATGGATAGATAAGGACAGAAGTGTAGGTGTGACTTTGTCCAGTACTGTAATGTTTTGAAAGTCGGTAACAAAGGCAAACACCAGACTATTTTTAAAAATTAACTCTGAATGTCAAAATGCCCATAATACTTGACTCCTCTGCCTCACCTTATTGATGGGTATATTGAGAGTTGGCTGCACTTTAGCGTCAATTTCTTCCGGGGTGAAGTAACAGGACAAAAAGCCAGCGCTTAAGACGCAGTAAAGACTGCAGCAGCGGCTCATCCCCTCCACACTTTGCTGGAAATCGAAAGAAAGAAACAATGGAACTGAAGTATTTAGCCTTGGAACCAACTTCAGCGGGCTAATGATGATAACAGCAGTCAACACACCTTCTGGTTCAGGTAGCCGGTCATCATGCTCTGCATCATACAGGCAGGCTGGGCCACCAAGCGGCAGCAGAGGTTGCCATAAAGTGGAAGCCAGGATGACCACTCGGCTGTGGAGTTCAAGAGCAACAGTGACAATAAACTCCCCAAAATAAAAATAATTACAATGTGAAGTGAGAAGACAAAACCAAATCATACAGTATCTTTTAATTCTGTAGACCTGACCACTAATGTACTGTGCTTACCACTGAAATGAGAGCTGAATAACAAAAACCTGCACGAGCGCCAACTTTCTTATCCCTTTAATCACTCACTCAAAGGAAAAAACAGTAATCCAAGCTCAACTTCAATCGCAGGTTATTTTGTTTAATTTTAGCTTTCAATTTTAATGGTGTAAAAATATTGTATTATTAACCCAGAACTGAATCAAATCAGGAGCTAAAATGCATAATCCCCTCATATCCCCAGATATTAAATTTCTGCGCCTTTGTCTCTTACCATCTTGGAGGACAATGAGGGAATGAGACTGGAAACTGCCTTCAGCCTCAGGCAGACACAGAGTAGTGTAGGCCAGCAGGCTGTACTTGGCTCCACTGGTACAGGTAGACGCACACACAAACACATAGAGAGAGGAGTGTTCTTTGAAGTGCGCTGCATTGACCGGTTTTTTTGGCTTCTCAGGCTTAACCATAAAAAATTCATGCTCAACTGTAATCCTAACAATGAAATAATAATAAAAATACATTGATATACAGACACTTGCACATGTGCATAGGAACCATTTTGCTTTTTATGAATTATCTCCTCATTCAAAGACCTAAAAGAGCCCAATGTTTCTCCACCCACTGAACAGCTGGTATGTATCACTTACAAATGTTGAGAGTTAACAGATGCTCTAAAAGTACACTTTTCCTCTCAGACACAAATAAAATGCAGGTGTAAGCATTAAAAAACATGCACTTTTTAAAAAATAAAATCGTTGTACAATGATGGGTAAACCCTTCTTTCAGTCCTCACTCACTAAGATTTGTTCACTAACCCCTCTGTGAGTCTGCAGCTACATCCTTTGTTGCAGTAACAAGCCATAATTGAGTTAGTTCCCAACTGCAAAAACCTTAAATAGAGAGCAAAGAGTCTGTAAAGGGTTTTATGGGATAACACAATACATACGAGGGTATGGGGTTGTACTGCAGGAAGGTGTCAGGGTCTGGAGAGTCCAGCAGAGGGCAGAGCTTCTTCCCAGCCGTTTTTCCAAAGGAGTTGCGGAGTTTCTTGGCCAGCTTCTTTGGCGTGTTCACCAACGTGAGCTCTTCCTCCAGGGCACAGCTCCACAGCTCCACCTTCAGCTCAAACTGAGGAACTGCTTCTTTACTAGAGGAGAGGAGAGAGAAATTTCAATTACAGTATAGACATTGATATTTATATAAACCATGGAATTAAAAACAAACAAACAAACAAACAAAAAAATCACTTAAGATTCATGAATATATATTTGGTTGTGTCATTAATATCATATTATAATATAACACATTTCCAGCAGTGTATTCTTAGTATAACTCCACAATACAGATATTTTGTCACCACTGTATAGTAGCACCAAAATGGGCTTCCCAAAAGTAAGTGCTGCTATTCTAACTGTATTACTGTACATATCTGACATGTACAAAAAATACTTACAAGATGGTGACTCCCTCAAAGCAGATGTCAGTGACTGATCTGTCCACCACCACCATCTCTGTGTCAAACACCTCAGAGCCAATTTGCATCAGACAGAACACCGCCACTCGACGAGAGCCTGTTAAATACAACGGGTACACATGCTATTACAGTACGTATCCGTAAAATAACACGAGGCAAAGCTACACAGATCAATGAATGGTAACAAAACGAGGACAAACTTACTCCCTCTGTTGTTAAAATGGTCTGAATCCCTCCACATCAAAGGAATACGCAGCCCTACATCAGCAGAGAGGAGGAGAAAAGTCTATTCACAAAGCCACACTCTAAAATGCTTTATAACCATTTTGTGAACATAAATAACCTTAAATGCAGAGCAACCTTACCAGACATTGCAATTGTCCCATTACAGGGCACACGGTCATCTGAAACTGAATCTGAAAGCCTGAAACCAAAATTCGAATTTACCATTAAAATTGATCACAGTACTTCAAATTTAAAGCATTCTGCCAAAACCAGCTCAGTCCTACCTTACGTCATTGCTTCATTATTCTTTTTTTCGCTTCCCCAGAATCCATGCATCAAAGTTGAGATTTCTAACATCTTACAATTTCATTATAACTATATATTTTCATAACGTGTACTGAAACAGAATGCCAACGACTGCAACTTCTACAAACAAAACTTTTACAAGACATCCTCCACACCTGAGAGCACAGTAAGAATCCAGTTCCTTACCTCCTGAATCCTGCCATCATGTCCTGCTCCTCTTTTTTCTTCTGCAGCTGAGTGAAGTAAGCCTTGATCCTGGCGTTGCAGGTCAGTAGGTTCTTGGATGCATTAAGAACCTGTTCTCTCTTGCTGCAGGCGAGCAGCAGCTTATAGGCTCCCTCTCGCATTCGCACCTCAAAGTCCAGCTTTTCTTGCAAGTTAGTGTTCTTGGTGGACATAACATACACAGAAGAAATTTCAAAATGACCAAATGAAACCACGTCAAAAGGCAGCCTTCAGCTTGCTATGATGTTTTTAATTGCGTTAGTCCATTAAACAATGTGCTATATCAGAGGGGGCTGAGATGGACAGGATGAGTGCAAACATGTTGATAAAGTGGAGTTAGAGTGAAGTTACCCTTGAATGTTGTTGTTGTGGCTGATTGGACACAACAATATATCTATGGCATAGCCTCTTGTGACACCAGTGCTTATATTATATAGCCTCTTGGTTTCCCGATTTTCTTTTTTTAGTTAATTTCTATTCTGCTTTTCAACAGATGCCGATTATTTTTCTATTTTCAACAAATCAATTAATCAACTAAATGTTGCAGCTCTAGACAGAGGTTTAAAAATGTTACATTTGTGGCAGTGAGGCCAACTTCTTTTCATCACTCAAGAGCAACTTTTTGTAGGAGACTCTATGGTAAAATGATGCATGCAGAAGAGAATCAGGTAGCTTTATACTGACCAACATAAATGCTGAATGGAAGCAGAATGACATTATGTACAAGATGTTGCAAAGATCATGTGCAATTTTGATGGTAAAAACACAGAATAGAAATGTATGGACGGCATGCTGCAAAGAACAACTCAGCAGATGCAGGTACAAATGCACCGGGGTGGTTCTAACTAACAAATTACTGGCTTAAATGGAGTATGTTGATGTCTGATATAATTTGGTTTGCAAACATTGTATGTTAAGTTAAATCACCTTTTCAATTTGATATGAACATTTTGTTTGGTGGGTTTGAAATTGTCTAGTAATGTTCAGAGGTATATGCACAGTTGTTAGTAGGGAAACAAACATCATCATTCTCCATATTATAAACTAAAATATGCACCTGTAACTTCTTAGAAATCTGTCGTATGTACAACAAATTCATATCCTCTACTATCTGCAGAGTGTCATTCAGAAGACTTGGGCATCGTTTCATGCTTTTGGCCTGAAAGGACATTAGTTTGAGCGGTGTTAGAGCAAAGACAAGAGCATTATTTTTGTACATGCTTAGCAACGTTTTAACAATGAAGAGAGCACACGGCTCTGGTTTCAGGGGAACTGCATAAAGGGGCAACTCCCCTGTTGGACAACTGGTGCAACCAGCTTTGTCCCACGGAACTGAAAACCAGTGTCTGCAGGTGTGTGTGAAAATTAGAGACGTTAGAATTTGTTTGTCATTATTCACAATCTATTCGTTATTACAACTGTGTAAACTAGTACAAAAACCATATATTAGCTTGTTTACGTTAGTCTCGCTGCACTTTGGACTCCGTCCCCAAGTCAACTCAACTGTCATTATGATTCATAACAAAACACACAAGACATCTATGTATCTCTTTGGCCATACCTCTGTTTGCAGGAATAAGGCGCTCTGTCGTATTTTTTTCCGTTTAATCTCCATAGCCACCGCGGACCCGGCCGATAATAACGACCTGGAGCTCCCGTTTCGCTTGGAAGTTTGAACGTCCCGCGGGTCGTCCATATTGTCAGTGCATTCGCTAGCAACAGCAGCACGACCAGCACATTCCTGCCTCAACCTCCAACGGACGGGGTTGTTCGATTTGTGTCACCTTATCTACCAGAAAGGAAATGTTGTCCAGCAATCAAAAGGTAAGACAATTTGAAATATCAATGCATCTTCGCAAATGATACATCATACAAGTGACTATAATATGGAATAATAATAATATCGGAAAGTCAAATATACAATAACATAGGACAATCAGGTTATTTGTCTCACTTATGATGTTCAATATCCTGGAGCATAAGGTTAACAACATAGATACATGCAGCTTTAAAACTATAAGAAAAGTTACCGCCGATTTTAAACCTAACCTTGGTGAAACAGCCTAATACTTAAAATTACAAAATACTATAAACGTACACAGGGTTAGACATACTGTTCAAAAATAAATATGAAACAAACGCTCCGCCTTTTCAGACGGCACTTCCACAGATTTAAACCGAGCGCTGTTACGCCGACAGGGAGGCAACGTCATTACGTCACTGTGAGAGACAAAACAGGAGTGTACCGTTTCCAATTTTGAATTTTTTTTTAGATTGTAACAAATTATATTATGTTTTAGGCAATTATGTGTTGCTGGAAATACATAATTATAAAACTTTCAAATAATAATACTAATAATAATTACGATGATAATACATAATAATAACGATAATAACAATAACAATAACAATAACAATTAATCCTGGACAGGATTTTCTTGAATTACAATACAGAATTTAATTTAATCGTTTCTGTGTTTGTTTGGTTCGCGGACGCCCTCCTTCATTTGAGCTGCGGATCAAACAACAGACGCTGCCCTTATTTTCTGTATCTAATATGATATTGCCAGCTGCGCAGCTCAGCTGATGATACAGTGACAAAAGACCCTGTAACGTGACCAGTGAGTCCAGGAAACCCGCCCACCCGGTTCTGGCTGACATGGGCTTCTGGTCGAGTTGGAAGCATCCATGGTTGGAAGTGTAGACGCAGGCGCTGCTGCTGAGGATGAACTGCGTGAAGTCAGACATAAAACCCCCAAAACAGGAAATTACGACATCTGCTTTCAAAGTAAAAGGTGAACCAGACGATGAGACGCATACTGTAATCCTCTAAGACAGTCTATGCACAGTGATGTCAGCCTCTTCGCCATCTGTATAGCATTTTCTTTGCATCATCCCTGCCTTAAACCAGTGTTATGTAGGCTATATTACATCGTGTACAGTTTACCATAACATTACTAAATGCCTTGCAGCTGCAGCTCATTTATGGGTTAGATTAAAACATAAGTTCACACTTAATATAGATTTCCATCTTCAGAAATTGAACTCAAGTTTTACAAATCAACCAGTTACAAAATGTATATAAAAATGTATAGAATGTATATAAAATGTCATTTTGCTAAAGATACATTTACTAAATATTTTCTCCTGGACCAGACAGGGTAACATCGGTTAGTTTTTCCATTTTGTGCTTTTATTGCAAAAACCAAATGTATTGATTTGCAATCATATAACAGGTTTTTGTAGATATATAAACATTAAAGAAAGTACAAAGTTGTAGGAGCTGTGTAAACACTGTTTAATGGGGTTCATGGCACACAAACATGGTCCACATAACAAAGCATAAAATCTTCTTATTACACACAAGAACTGGAAATTCAGAAAAAAATAGTGTCACTATGATCATGGTGACAATAGCTCTTTAGCGAAGGTTTATTTTCATCTGCAGTTTTAAAAAATATATTATCAGCATTATATGTAAATTAGTGCTGCTGGGCCATATTCATATTTATATATAAATTGGATTCTGTTTTTAAGGTTTTATTATGCTACAACAAGAGCTAATGTATACCAGCTTAGCACTTGTTGGAAACACCTTAATTTTGCAAATAAAACATGATTCCTGTAAAAGTCCTTTGTCTTTAATTATTAATAATCCTTTAATAACATCAGAGGCAGATTAAGATTTGAATGCTTTATTTACATTTCATTATTGATTAATCACAACCACAGATGCATGTGTGTCCTTGCTGAGTCAGTTGGGCTGAAGCTGCGTATATATGGGACCCAGATCATTGTGCTACACCACTGTTTAGATAGAAAACCTGCCACTTCAACCCAACGCTTACACACCGCAGCATGCTCTCTTCGTTCTGATTTTATTGTGAAAGTTGTCGCCGGCGGTCCTGGTTGTTATTTCCGCCGCTTTGACGCTTCTGCTCAGGACGCTGGTCCGCTCACTGCCGCTCTCTTGCAGGGAGTAACGTTATTGCTGAGCAACGGAGGGGGAGAAGGCCGACGCACAGAGCCAGACTGAACTGCTGCAACGGCAGGGCTGGGCTCCACACACACACACACACACACACTCACGCACCTTCAGCAGCAACGCACACTAGAAAGGAAAAGGGGTAAGTGAGGAGTGGACTTTTACTTTTATTTAGTGAACGGTAGAATATACCGTCTACCCAGCAGTGAGCATTTAGCTAGGCGGTCGACCGTAAGACTCACGTGAAGTTAACGCCAGAGAAAAAATGGAAAGAGTCGGTTTTCTGCTTTCCTACTGCCAGTCTATTGATGTCTATGTGGGTTTTCAGTGATAGTACAAAATTCTCGGTAGATTTTTTGAGCTTTTCACATTAAAAACGCAAAACCCTTATTTAAATTGACGTGTAACCTTTAACAAACAAGCTCAGCAAATGCCCTGTTATGCTTATAACGGCTAAACAGACTGGTCTGACTCCCTGTTTGCTAACTGGATGGCTACTATTGTCAGCAGCAGCAGCAGCAGCATGACCATCCTGCCCTGCTCCGCCTTTGTAAAGCGACACAGCCTCGCCACTTTGCTGCCTCTGTAAAAACACCGGTCACATTTGCTCTATATGCTACTATTATTTGTTATTGACCTGTTTTTTCTCCCTTCCTGTTAGTTGCATCCTCATGTAACCGCACGTAGGCTATAGGCACAAGATGCACATCAATGAAGGACGGTCACATCGAGAGCTTTGTGTTTAACTTACCTGATTGGAAACATACCAGCCTCGGGGTCCTGTTTGAGCTTATTTATGTTTCATGGAGGTTAGATCATATGAGTTGGTATTTCATCATGTTAATGTAAGCGCAGAGTGTTTCCTGATGTCTGACCCCCTCCTCTGTCTTCTGTGTGGAGGCTTTGTTTTCGTGGGGCAGATGTAGCTGGCCTACGTGCACCCGTTCTCTTTGTGTTTGAGTTTGAGTTTTGCTGTCCAAGACATAAAACTTTGGGAAATGGCAAACGATGTGGTGTAAATGCATTACGGTATCTTTAATAATGCTATGTCTCATCATTAAGATGCCTTACTTGCATGCCTCTTACCAACACATCTGCATAATTTAGCAGTTATTGTTTAATTGTCAGGTGGCAGACTGTTGTGATTTTGGTCCAAATGCTTGAAGCAGACGCATGACAAAACACCAAAGTTACTCAACTATTCCAAACACACACACACAGACTTCTATTCATAGCAGCAGCAGCAGCAGCAGCCTGATTGTATTTACTCGTCTTGATCATTTCCCTTAATTGCATTTAAGGGCGTCAAAGGTAGGACAGTGAGGACTACTTGTATTTCTGATCGGGGTTTATAACACAGTTGGCTGTTCACGTACTGGACTAATGTGTTCTTGGAAAGCTCCAGAGCTTCAGTGTATGCTTGCACATCAGCGAGTCTTGTTAGTCTCCTCCTCCTCCCTCAGTCGTAAGAATTCAAATTTTTTGGGTTCGAGCCATAGAATGTGCAGATAATACCATCCAGTCCAGTTTTGCTCCTCTCTTTTCCTTCCTCTATTTCACCCTGCCCTTTTTTTCCGCCTCCTCTGTGTCCTCTGCGCCGGCAGGCCGGTTGGCTCTAACAGGCGGTTGCATTTTGAAAAACTGTGTCAGTGTCACAGGACGGTTGCTGCACTCTTGGAGAGGCAGTAATGTCCTAGACAGCCCCAGCCTGCCTCCATACGTGTCCATTAACACAGTTAGAAGTGCTGACGATAACATGGGAAAGCATGGGGGTAAATCAAATTAATGCACTCTATTTTTGTATTTGTTTAAGTTGTCTTGTGTTGTTCTGTTTGTCTTTTGAAAAACTGGAAAACTCAACATCTCATATAACTTCCCATACAGTCACCAAGTTGTCAATGCTGATTGGTCTATTTGTTAACATCTAGTGCATTTGCTTAGTTGATATTAACACTGAACACCGACACAACTTGGTGTCTGGTTCAGTGTCATAATTCTTCTGATAACCTAGTGTTCCAACAGGCAGTTTATATATGTAGCAGAGTAATGTCTTGCTTGAATGATATGACCCTATTTTCTGCCCAGTGTATGTTGGGATTGAGGACTTGTCCGCCTGCCCACGGCTATTGTGTGTATAGTAGGAAGTTTAGAAGTGAGTTCATTCTACTTCAGTGGTCAGGAGTTTGTGACTGAAAACAATCCAGCCTGGAAACTTAATATTCTAATCTATTCGTTCTATTAAATATGTTTTAACTGTGTTTTGAGTCTATAGTTAAAATAGCAGTGAATCTCACTTCTGTAATCTGCCAGGAGTAGAAAATGTTAAAAGGCTATATGGAGAGTCAGATAGCTTTGCCTGATACATCCTGCTTGTGCAGAGTCAGAGAGGGAAACAAGGGAGTGAATAGAAAAGTTTCAGAGACAGCACAGCAGAGCAGAAAACAAGAAAACCCATAATCATCAGCCCCATGTTATGGAACATCAAGGGTGTGTCTAGCTTCCCCTGCATTTTAACTTGAATGAAAAAGTAAAACAGAGTGACCTTCACATCTGTTTTGGGGTGTAACATATACCCTTGTGAGTTTCCTCGTATTTTGCGCCTCCTTTCACTGCAGATATCGATCTTATTTGGGCAGCTCTATTCCCATCTCTCCTCTGCCAGACTCCCACTGATTGTCCTACATGCTAACGCTGATGTTTTTTTTCTCCTATGCCAGTGTGGATTTCAGTGTGAGGGTGTTCAATATTTTGTCTGCTGTTGAGGCTATTGCTGTAAGTATAAATGTTGGTGCCATAATCAACGTGGCAGGGCTGGGTCAAATACTAATGTTCCTGTTAAAGGCCACGGGTTGGTCATTATCTGCTCAGTAGTCACAGAGGGCCATGAGGAGACTCACCATGCTAAAACTTAAGCCTCTGTAGATGCATACCTATACAATTTATTGTTTAAGATAGTAGTGGAGGGTAAATGATTTTAAACCAGTTAAAAATACCTTTTGTTTTTTAAAGAATGGAGCGTGATAATGTAAATTTCAAATAGCTAAATTCAGAATATACAGCATATCATAGTATTACTGAACAGTTATTAGTTGAACATCTTATATAAGAGATTAATAGGAGATCTTAAATTTTACAAGAGAAAGAAACAAACTTAATTTTTGTAAAATGAAATGTGTTTGTTTTCATTGTTATCTTTAATAATAACTAACAGGAGAATATACATTATATTTTTATGCCCCAATAATATTTTTATATTTGTAGGGTGTTATTAAGAGTGTAACTATGATTTACAAATGAGATTGAGATTGAGATTGTGCTATGAGAATGTTTTTTTCTATACTGAAGTTGCAGTGTATCGTAGCTATTCATTTGCTGGACAGTTTTCCACACAATTCATTGTCTCACCTACAAAATGACATAAAATATCAGATTTCCTAAATATTAAGATTATGTCTTCAAATCGCTTTGTTTTGTTTGATCAAAGATATACAGAGCAGAGAAAAGCAGCAACCTCATGAGTGAAAAATAAAACCAGAGAATATTTAGCATTTTTTCTTCCATTGTCAAAATAGTTGCCAATTCATGTTCTGTCGTATTGACTGATGCATTACTCGACTAATCGCTCTAGTCTAATATTGTATTTCGCCCAACATTTGATGTTAAATTTAAGTTTGCATTGTGTGCTACTACTTTTGTTCTTCTGCTGCCATGCCCCCATTGAGAAAACTGCCTCCAGAAATGAGCATATCTCAGTACATGATCTGAAAATGTACACTATGCACACAGGCTTTGGAGAATTAATCACATAATGCCTAAAAAGACTATGCTGCAGGGCATGTGCTTCATTAATTCTCTTGGATTATTAATATCTATTTTATATTATCTTCTTCATCAGTATGAGAGCTCATTCAAAGTGCTGTTTTTCCCCACTTATACTATAGAATTATAATCAATTTCTCAGACAGTGCTGAAGGGCAGACAGTGTTTTTCTAGCAGCATGCTATAAGTCTAACATCCATAAAGTGTAGATTTCATATGTAGGTCTGTAGGTCGCGTGGAACACAAGGGTCATTTGAGCATGTGGTGGAAGTTTACATCTTAAGGCCAGGGGGTGTATTAGAGTTGTGTATGATCATAAGGAAGTAGGCAGGGACTTGATGCTGGGCTAAATGGGAGATGTTTGCTTGTTTGTTCCTTTCGCCAACCGCTTTCATGTGATGTGTGTGTGTGCAGCCCTCACAATTACATGGTCTTTTCTGCTGCACAGGGCAAAGTTTTTTTTTTTTTTTCACCCACATACTGTATGGGCCACATTAACACACACATAAAGCCATACGTACACATGCACTCAGGTTTCTGCAGACTTAAAGTTCTGTTCTGACACCATAATGATTTATTATCTCCTGTATGGTGCTGTATTCTGTCATAAAGAGATTAATGTCAGTGTATAGTCTTCATCTGGCTGTACATTATAAACTGTTCAAATGTATCGCTTAATAGAATAAATTAACTTTCTTTGTTACATTTTATATTTTTTATTCTGAATTTAAAATGTAGGTACCTTTGATCTTGTGTCCAATTGCAGGACCCAGATTTGCTATAGAAGGCACAGAGGGGAAAGCATGACCTACTTCAGGCTTTCGCTCCATTTGATACCATGTTGTTGTTGTTGGATATGCAAATGTCTATATGTGCATGTTATTGAACAGAAAGAAAGTATGTAAACGATGCAACTGATGACCTTATTTGTCCTCATGCTGAGGAGCAACTTGACTGGGATGCACACTATCAAATTACATTCAGCTCAGATCTCTAAAAGGAGCCTTAAGATGGCAAACTTAAAATACAGGCATATTTATCAAAGATTGTAGCGAGTTCTTCTCTGACAAATTACCACATGCTGAATTCAGGTTTTGAGTGACTGACAAAGAAAACAACACAATGTTCTTTCTTAGACTAAGTCAAGGAGGTCCCTTCAACAAATATCTGGCGTAGCCCTTTTGCTCTTTGTCAAGCTCATTTTCATTTATGAAGAGAGAGGTAAAGTAGGCCAACTTGATCCAAATGCCAAATGGAATCAAACACTTACAGACTGATATCCCTGAGCAGCCATAGCTGCGTCTCTTTGTGCACCTTAATTTAGACCAAGAACTTTTCATATATACTGAATTATTTAACTGCTGTCAACCAAATTTTGGTGATTGACTGGCAGCCCTGTAGAGATATAATTGGCGTCATGCAAAGTAGGAGTTATGTAAAGTCTTTTAGATTGACAATGATACACCCATTCATCACATACATTACAAATACATTGAGTTGTGACCTGAAAACCAGTGATGAAGTAGATCTCTAAAAAAGAATGAAAATATATGTTTACAACATAACAGTTTACTGCCCAAAACGACAGTGTTAGCCTACCAAAACTGACAAAATATTGATCGCTTGTTTTAAGAGTCTGCACATCATTATCTGCATCATAGAAAAAGCTCAGTCTTTTGCCTGAAGTTCAGAAAGGAAATACTAGAGGGATACTATACTCCTTTACTGAGTACTTTCATGTCTGTAAATCTACAAGAGACTGACCCATTGGGGACTCAGAAAGCCTTTTATGGTCTCGTTCCGTTTGTCTGTCTGTCAAGAGGTTGTTTGGCTGTCTCATCTTGAATCTGTCTCCTGGTTTGTTCTTACCCCTCGGGGGTCTGCAGGCTTTCCTGGCCCCAAAGCACCTGTAGGGTTGCAGACTGATTCACCTCCCTTGTCTATCAAAGCATGACTTCATTTGAAAGTCCTAACTGGACTTACATCCGCATTTTCAAGGGGATAGGCTGCTGCTTTTCTATTTGTCCTTCAATGCACTTTCCTTTATTGGTTTTACTTTATGCTCCACAAGGTGCTGTCTAGCACCACTTTTAATTCTCTTTGTTTCCTTTCCATTAAGTTGCAGGAGTTATATTGCGCTGTCTCAATTTCACTTAAGTGCTTCATCTACAACATCTTCTTGTCTGTTCAGCCAAGTAGGGCATTCTGCTCCAGCTGTGCACTGGGCGTTATTATGATTAGAATAGAATCGTTTCGCTGTTGAAACATTAAGTGCATCACCTCTGCTGGAGGATTTCTCCGGGAAACACCAACCAGGCCTGAAAGCTAGAATAAAGCTGCTTTTAATCAATGTTAGGTCAATCAGTGAACAGCAAAATATGATATTTGACAGTTTCATTCTTTTCACTCTTCCATTTCCAGAAAGTACTGCCCATTGGGGTGCCAAAGTGTTTTTTTACAACATGGGTTCCGTGGAGTTAGCATCCCCAGCTGGAAGTCGAACAGCTGCACTGAGGATTAAGCTCCATTTTTAATGTAGGTAGACAACCACACCCTTACTAGGGCTAAGTTTCATTCTCATCACAAGACCATGAAATGTGTGTGACAAGAGTATGAGTTGTCTCCTCTGTGCATGTCCGCCTTTTTCCTCTCCTTAACTGTCTTTCTCACTCTTGCTCTCTGTTAGTATGGGTGTGTGTGTGGAGCTGCACAGCATCTGTCAGCATGTGATGTGGGTGTGAGCCAGCTATCAGGTTGTATATAAGATGATCATCTGGGAGGCATAGAGAGAAGAAGAGATGAGTAGCTGATGGTTACCCAGCTGTTGCATCATCCTGGGACTCTCGGTGGAGCCAGATGCTAGCGCGTGGAGAGCGGCAGCCATGTGTTACAGCAGAGTAACATATGAGGCGAAGGACAGTAATAGTTTCAGCCTGCTGACACTGCTTCCAACCTCTTTAGTGTGTGCTGCGATTGGCCAATTCAGAGAGAAAGGGAAGATTTGAATTACACGAAGACCTAAGACCGCTTATTCTGTTGTGCCAGAGAACGGAAACATTGCTGTAAAAGTGCCGATTAGTCACAGCTGATAAATCTACTATCCAGTCGCCGCGCTTTATAATCATTCTGCTTATTTTTAATTTCTGATTATCTTGCTATAATGAATAATGATATGCAATGCTGATACTCATTTGCTCAAATCTGTCCCATTGTTAGTGTTTAAGATTATTTTGCTCATTTAAGGTTGCTGATTCAGTTCCTTTGTGCTGTGAACGAGCAGCCTCACTGTAGATGACACATGGTTTTCCACCATGTCAGAAAGTCAACAAATCAACATAACTACACACTCGCTGTGGTTTCAAAAAATGAGGTCCACCACAGAAGTCCTAGCATGCTTCCCGTCCTTACCATCTCCTCCATAAAAGAATTCACAGTCATCTTGAATAATCTCAACTTTTCACCTCATTTGGTGTGTGAGAGCGAGTGTGTAAGTGTGTGGGAGATAGTATAAGTGTAGGTCTGGGGGTTGGGGAATTCCTGCCAAAACCATGAGGTCACTATTCCTCCTTATTAGACCGAAAAGAATGTTGAATGGGTAGAATGGAGAGAGATAATCAGAATTAACACTTTGATTTTGCCAGTCTTTTTATCAATTTTATATTTAGAAGCAAATATTTTTGTACCCTGCATTAATTAATACAGAAAAGGTGAGAATTTGATGCTTTCTTTATCATACACAGTGGTAAACTGAATATTTTTGAGTTTTGGATGTTATTTGACAAAACAAGCCACCTGAAAATGTAACCTTAGGACGGAGAAATGTATTTAACAATGTACTAAACAACAGTGGTGAAAAATATTCATTGGAATTTTGAACCCAAGGTGATGTTTTCATTGCTTGTTATGTTGTCAGACCAGATCCTCAAAAGATTCAGATTAATATCAGTATACAACAAAATAATATAAATACTGACGGAGAGAAGGAGCCAGAGAATATTTGGCATTGATTATCCAGATGGATAATTTTGTTTCCATTGTTTTCTGTTGAATTTCCTAACTGTACTTTTTCAATGCTGTGAGTACCATAAATTTAATTCCACTCACCTCCATTGTATTGGGCTTGAGGCAGAAATCCCAGAGATAGTTCTCTCAAAATGCAGCCCAAACTAGACATCACTAATATTAAGTGAGATAATATGTTTTTTGTAATTTGGGAGAACTGACTGTTTGATGTGAGGACTGTAAGGAGCACATGCAAAGCAGACAGTATTTCCTTCTTACCACTGCATTCCTCCAGCTGTGCCATCTCTTTCATGTGTGGTAGCGAGAAGGTTTTTTAATGGCACCACACAGGCTGGTATGCATCGTATTCAGGCTCCTCAACCACATTCTCGTTAACCTTGCAGTCTGCAGTGAATGTGCAGTGGTTATTGAGACAGCAAGCTCTCTGATGCTTTGGTTACAGTGGGGAGGGGCAACCACACATAATTATAGTGTAATGACAGAGCTGTTGTTCTTTGTAGGTTTCCTCTGATAATGCATACGTAGTGTGTTGTTTCAGTGTAGCATCCAAACACAATATCTGCTGTATATTCATATCTGAATGGTCATGTAATTACAGTGTTGCCATGGTTGATGAACACTATTAGCACGAGACCCTTGGTTGTAATCTGGCCAGTGATGATTTGTTTGGATTTAAGTAAATCAAATATTGCACTTGTGGTCCCTCTTTCTTTGAATTTAGCTGTTTACATGGAATTAATGTTATTAGTTATTTTGGAAGTTATGGATAATTTAATGTACTAAATGGTTATTTTTATTTTTTGTTTTATTGATTATTTCCCATGAGAATAATAAATACATAAGTCTGCTCCATTCTAAAAGCAACCAGTCTGGTTGCAGGTTTTGCTTTCTCTTATAGTCCACATATTTCATCACACTCTTCACCAACAACACTTTAATGACAAAAATGACAAAAACATGTCTTAAAGAAGCACTTATCTACAACTGCTTGTTGCAACAGATTATCGCAATACTTAACAACTGTCTAAAATGTCCTTGTTAAGTGTTTCACACGTCATATAAAATCGTCACTAGGATGAAAAGCTGATCCCTTTTACATCAGAGACAGCTGTTTGTACAGTCACGTTCCCAACAGCGTCGTGCAAGGAACCGTCAGAGGTGTGCAGTTGATTAAAATTTTACCCAGGGGATTATTGAGTTGGTATACAAAGTACTTATGAGGTCAAGTGAGCAAGAGCTTAGCTCAATAATCTCTAATTCCCTCTCTGATGGGCTTTTCTTGGCACTTTCTACACGCGACAGAGCTCCTGTTATTTTAGTGCCATTTGAAATTACCATGAGAAATGTTCCTTTGAAACCCATGTTTAAATAAATAATTATGAGAAGCATTAAAATGATCTAAACCTTGGTATAAACATAAACATTAAGGTTTAACCAAATGCAGCAATATTTTAAATTGGATTTCATAACAGAGACAACAGATTCTCCTCTTCACTCTGAGAGGTTGATGCCATCTTGTGACAGTGTGAAAATTCAATTATGAAAAAGGACTTTTGGCTGCTAAATTTTGTATCCAGTTGCTCAGTCAGACAGTATCAATCCCACCAGTCACTCAACCAGCCATTAAACCAAACTACCAACATGCTATGTAACCAGTCGGTAAGAAAACAGCCATACAGATAACATGCCTGTCAGTCAGTTCTGCTGAATGTTGTTCTTCTGGGCTTGGGCAGTTAGAAAGTCAGAGTGGCTGGCTTTGACCTCCTTTTCCAGCTCATCTGAAGGAGAGCAAGGGGAGAGGGGGAGGCAGGAGGGAACATAAATGTCCTGCTGGTGAGGCCAGCCAACATTCCTACATCACTTCCTCCTCTAACATCTGGCAGTGATCAGGGCAGGCAGGCAGAGAGGAAGGATGGATCTTACTGGCTGGTGTTAGTGTTCATTTCCAGACGTCGACAGTGAGGCATCACATTGCAAGACCGCCCATTTAATCTCACTCCCCCTACCAGCAAAACAAAGTGAAGCAAGATGGGCTGTTTTGATTTATTGTCTCTCTACCAATGTTTACAGTTTGTCTACAAGTCTGCTTTTCATATGTTCTTGCACACATTAGTGCTAATTATATCATGAAAACAGACTGGCTTAACATGTTTGCCTACCTCTGTGAGTGTAAATGAAAAAGAAAACAAGCTAAAAGCTCCCTCTTTCTTTTCTTCTCTCAGGATGGCGTAGCTGTGTTGTGCTGTCAGTGGTCTATCAGCAGTGAGCTACCTGGACCAGAGGTGTGTAGAAAAACGCACTATAATAAACCCAATTCATTTTTCCAATATTTATTTTTAATGTGATGTGACTCCATGTAAATATTTTAAGCTGTTTACTGAGCAGTTTACAGCTGTGGGATGTAGCGCAGCTAAATGACACCTCTGTTCATTGAGTAACAGCTTAGTTGAACATCTAAGTATTTGATTTTGTCCCAGTAGGTGTGTACCAGAGGCAGCAACAGGGTGCAGAGATGAGTGTGACCTCGTGGTTCCTGGTGAGCAGCGGGGGCACTCGCCACCGGCTCCCCCGGGAAATGATCTTTGTCGGCCGGGATGACTGCGAGCTCATGCTACAGGTGAGAACACATTACACACCAATTTCTCCAGACAAGATATGTTTTTTGGACTTTCTTTTCGTTTATGAATTTGCTTTCTTTCTGTAGCCATTTAAAGAAAAAGTGAGTTGAATAGGTGCTAAGATAATATGATAACTGGTGAACTCACAGAGCCTGATGCTTATTTAGGGACAATTGTCAGTCACCTAAATACGCTGCTGAGCTCACACTGATCTGCGTCATAACATAGCTGTTTACTGAGTCTGACCGAGGACACTACAAATGAGCCCTCATGCTGTTGCTCTTGCAGTAGCTGAGCATATATATTTGTCGCTACATTTGTTTGTGTGTGTGTACTGAAGTAGTGTCTTTGCAGCTGTGCATACATCCAGAGACTACGTGTATGCTCATGTGTACCTCTGGTCACTGCACTATTAATAGAAAGTGGGGCAGATACCTCTTGAGTTAGATCCTATCTGGCTCCGTCAGTTGTAGTGGATAGAGGGTGCATCCATGGCTGCTGCACCCTCTGTTATGACACTACATGTTAAGAGAAATTGTTACTGGTACCAGTGCCTGTCTGATAGTCTGACCATCAAGAAGACATTCAGGACTCTCACTGATATTTATTCATTTTTACTGTATTGGTGTTCAGGTTGGCCTTATTATCTGCTGAATTTTCTGTGGCTGTATAATATACTCTTTCTAGGTTTCTGCTTTCTCTAAAGCACTTTGTAACTTTTTTTTCAATAACATCATTATATGTGAAAATAAATCTTACTCCATGCCTTCTAGATACTATTGAGTCCCTCTGGTGGTATTGCTTCTAGTATCAAATGAGAGGTATGTAGAAATCTAATCCAGTAATGGGATTTACGGGTTGAAGAGGAAAGCATATAAAATTTGTGAATAAAAAGTGGTTCATGACCGATTAAAAGTTCCACTTTTTAAAATCCAAGTTCACAGTATCATTACCTTTTTTTGCTCAAAACTTTCATTTTCATTTGAGAAGTTGGCTTTATTTACTGTACACAGAAAACCCTACGGTGACTTCTCTAGCTCATTACTAACGTTCTACACGGTAACTTTAAACTCTTCAGTTGTGAAAGAGTTTATCCAGAGCGCCACTGGAAAAAAAATGTGCCGCACTGATGTAAATGTTTAGAGCCCTCGTGTTGGCCGACATATTTCTTGGATCAAATAGAAACAAAACAGTCAGTTTCCTGTGGTATTATTTTTGATTCTACATTTTCTGTTGAATTTTATTAATTTATAAAGACAAAATCTGTTAAGATAATAGGGTCTTATGTAGCTTTTTAATCATGTTGCTCACACAGTCTAAAAGGAGATGACACAAATCTTACTGGAAGTTTTGAAACACACTGAAGCACAACTCAACTTCTTTGCTTCCTAGTATTGTCACATGGACATGTTCCTGCATACGCTGAAATGCATACCTCGAAAAATACTTGCTGATCTGGAGCTTTCGATCGTATCATACAATCTTGTTTCTCTTCTCTTTGTTCTCTTTGGACTCCTCATGATTGTTGTTGTCTCATTTCTTCTTGTGATGAGATTGTCTTATTTGAAAGGTCAGTTATGAACTGTCAGTCTCACTTGAAAAACACCACTTAATTTATGAAGACATGTCACCGTCATAGACTGCAGCACCATGCTACCCTGTCAGTCTGCTGTTTGTTTAGTTTTTCTTAGTTTCCCAGCTGACCTAAATCTTCGCAGAGTCACGTTCTTTGATGAGGAGACTTTAAGAGAGCAGTAATAAGGGCCATTTACTGAAGCATGTGGAGCTGTAAAAGATCTGTTTAGCTTTTCAAACACTTTTCTCTAATATGTCTCTGATGACCTGAGGGTCTGCTGTCCCTGCTTATTAACGTGTGTCTGTGTGTGTTTTTGGATTACTATCCTTGTGACGTCTTTGGATTGATAGAAAGATAATGTAAATCTTTCAAACTGAGGACATTTTTTTGGCTTTGTGTGTGTGTGTGTGTGTAAATATGAGACTTTGTGAAGCTGCCTACAGTCGTCTTCCATGTGACTGCTTTAACAAGCCAAGGCCTCATCACATGGCTGCTTGTGTCATGCACCAAATAAAACACACTTGCACTTCAAATGAATGTATGACTGAGAATTATCACACTGTTACTCGAGTGACCCGAGTGAGTGTTTTGTAAATATTTTGGTGTCATCTTTCAAAATTTGCCAGCAGCTTGTTTTTCCATCAATCATACACACACACACACACACACACACACACACACACACTTGTATGGTTTTGACAACTCTGCTAGTTAAATCCTGTAATCAGAATAGATCCTTACTTTATTTATTTATTGAAAAAGTGAAGAAGCAGGACCGCAGTCTCCATGACGTTAGTCTGAATCATATATATATATATATATATATATATATGTATATATATTCTTTTTTTTCCCTCTGGGTAGCAGTGAACTGGATAAAAAATGTCTGAGGATTTTGCAGCATTTTCTGTCTCTTAGAATTGTATCCTCTGTCTCATAGCTCAACCGATCTGAAGTGTGTGTTTTTTTCTAATTTGCCCGGTGTCTTTCTCTCTTCTTATTGTTATTAGCATGTTGTCCCCTCTCTTTCTTTCTCTTTCTCTTTCTCTTTCTATTTCTCTTTCTCTTTCTCTTACTCTTTCACTCTGCCTTTATGCACAATATTCATATGTTTTAACTCTCTTTATCTGCTTGTCCTAAAAAATTAGTTTTCACTTCAGATGTGTTTTGATTTGGTTCACTCATTTTTTAGTCATATTGAGTGAGTCCACATTTGTATTCTAAGTTGCCTCTGCTTAAATCCAGTTAGTCAGCAGTTCTGTATCTGTAACACGATGAGCATGCCCTCTCCTGTGGTGTGAGCTACAACAGGCAGCTCAGTTGGTTTCTATCCTGTTTGATCTGGCCTAATCTCACTAAGGTAATCTGTTCAGCGGTTGGCTCTCTTGCGTTGCTTCCCTTGGCTTTTACTTCAGCATTATCTGGACATTTTCTATTTCAGCATAAATGTGCTATCCAGTTATCTTCTTGTTAAAACAAGGAAAGTGACTGGATTATGGGAAAGAGTCATATGAGTTCTGAATATGAGATTAAGCTCTCAGAATCAGCGCTGATTGACCTCAGAACAATAAACCCATTCTTGCTCGGATCTCATTGCGCAAATTACTTTTTTGGTTTTCGGTTGGTTTGGTTTGATATTTGATTTTGATCATTTTTATTTTCACATGTTGTGCTATTCATGAGTCAGACAAAGTGGTTCAATTGCACAACACTTTCAGTGCCTTTAATGGATGTGTTAGATAGTGCTATTTTTATATTGATCAGATATAATCACTGTGTTTAGTTAGTACTGGAGAGAACGAAAGCTGATAACTTACCCCAAATGATGAGCTAATCTTATGTAGAAATTTAGCATCAGGAAAGCAGCTCCAAACTTAGACACAGCAGACTTTTCTATCACTAAATTTAATGTAAATATAGGATCTCTATAGCAACATAAAAACAAACAATTCCAGGACAAGGTGTTGCTTAGTTTCTCATGTTTTATTATATATATCTGAAAGGCATTCCAACAGACATTTGGAGGCCACAGCAAATTTGCTCACCAATCAGTGTTATTGCATATTTCTAGCTGTGTTTGCAAATTCTGTGACATTGATACATGAGAGAGATATTTGCTACATTCCACGATACAATGTTTGTGTTGGGAACAATTTATCCTCAGATCAGCTGATGGGCTAATATCTGGACACCGCAGAAAATCAATACTTTCACCTCCAGCCCTTCATTATTCTACTAATTACTCTTTTGTGTGTGCATGTGTGTGAAGCTCCGCATGACTGTGAAGGTATCAGTATGGTGTGAGCAGCATCTGAAACATTGAAATACCTGCTGATATGCTTTTAGTTGATATCATAGTAGATATCATACGCAGTAACATTGAGACTTACTATCAAGGTTGCATTCTTGACATAGGATGCTCATACCTCCACAAAGCTTTAACATTAGCACAGTTTGCTCCAGTCACACACAGCCCTCCATTGGTTTGTGTGAGAAGCAGTTGCTATTCTGCAGTTTATGCTTAGGTGCACTCTCTCTGTAGCCGTGATGCATCACAGGTGTCTACAAAAGCAGTGCGAATAAAATTTTGAAGGAGAGCAGCACAGATTAAGAGTACAATTGATATGTTTCTGTGCCTGTTAAGAAATCTGGGCCGACAAACATCTGGTCTTAATGAGCTGATTATAACCACATGATGTTCACAACTGTAACCATCAGGTTAATGTTTTCTTATGTTTTTGTTTGAAGTCACGCAGCGTGGATAAGCAGCATGCAGTCATCAACTACGAGGCTGGGACTGATGAACACAAGGTCAAGGACCTGGGCAGCCTGAATGGGGTGAGTGTACAGACAGAAATGTGCAAGACAAGGAGAGGTTAGGGCAAAGATAAAAACTACAAGAGAGAATGAAGACAGGACAGAGAAGAATAGAGGGGAGAAGGTCGCATGATGGATGCTGGATGGAAAGAGATAAGACAATGAGTTAATGAGATCTGGTGGAGGAAAAAGGGGTTTTAAAGGGAGATTAATAGAGAATGCAAAGATGGAGATGAGTTAAAAGGTACAGAGGCAAAAACCAAAGACATTGAAGGTAGAGGCAGATAAAGATGAGGGAGGTTGTGAATGGTCAGAGGTTAACTTATTTTTAGTCAGTGGGACAAGGACTCAATCAATCTCTGTGTCATTGAAGATTTATATCAGGGCTGAGGTCAATTCGAATCTAAACCTAATTATGCAAATTGCTACTTAAGGGCACTATCTGTGATTTGAATATGAACCAAAGGGTCAACTTTTCCACCAAAACACCTTTAGACTTGCTTGCACCCCCACATTGAAGTTAGTAAACATAGCAGGACAGTAGGCAGAAAGGAAGCCATTGTGCAAGAGGCAGAAAAAAGAGTGCATGGTATATTGGCAGATGTATTATCCTCTAATTATTAAAAGATCTGATTATTATCATTTCAGTAATTCAATGTCAGCTGATATTTGCAACCAATAATATAAAGTTTTAATGGGGTTGTTAAAAATATGTTGTGGATATTGTGATTTTTTTTCTAGATAATGATTTTGTGTGTGGAGAAACACACTGTTAAAAGGTATTTTGGGAAATATGGTAAATCACTAACTGAAGCAAAAGGTCTTTTTGTATCATAACCTCGAGGTGCCTATTTAAACTCTAAACATAGTAGCTCAGTAAAACCCAGTTACAGTTGCCACATGGTGTTAGTCATGTGTAGTGATTAGCACTCAGTCAGAGTCCACCAGATTGGACACACATGCAGAATGTCCCTCACATCCTCTCCAGCTCTCAGACAGGAAGTCAGAGTCAGAGCCACTTCCTGCTGTGTCATTAACCATCCAGCTTCTTTGGCTGTATTCAGAGGAAGTTCTCTCCTGCTGAGTCAGTGGATAGTGTATGTAGAGATTTGACGCACCACTGAGTAAAAAGCTGTGTTTGGGCAGTGCCACCATTTACTCTCTTATTTGAGGTGTTACAGTGCTGTGTTGCTGTGTTGTTTAGCTGTCATCTCACTAGAGAGGCGACAGGAATATTTTACAACAGCAGTGAAAGTATGATGGAATTTAATTTGCAGTTCAGTGAAACCTGATCTATTTTAGGGCTGCAGAGTGGAAGGAGGAGCGAAACCAGGGGGAAGGGGGGGCAAAAATGTCAAACATTCTCTGTTTTCACTATTTTCAGAAATGATCAATTAACTCGGCTTATCAATAATGAATATAACTTGTTAGTTGCAACCCTAATTTCCTTTTGGAAGCACAGACACTGCTATGTGTGACAACAGCTTGGACCAGTTTAATCAGATGCCTCCTTGTGGTGTTACCTTCCTTTACTGTTCCTATCTTAGAAATGAAGATTTAAACTGTTTACATTCACATGTACATGATAGTTGAATTAGTGTTTATTTTAGCTTAATTTTATTGGTTATTGGTTATTTTATTTTTGTCTCTCCCTTTCCCTCCTTCTCCAGACCTTTGTAAATGATGTTCGCATCCAGGAGCAGATGTACATCACTCTGAAGTTGGAGGACAAGCTGAGGTTTGGATATGATATCCTTTCACCCCTCTGATCTTCGAACACGTTCAGCCCTCACACATCCACCAGTGGGTTCATTATTCCAAAAACATGCTAAGCATCAAAGCTTGATGCTTGATTGTAATATTATCATTTTAATTCATACCAAAATGCCAATTTTTTTTACTGTGTACTTTATGAAGATAGTAGAATTTACAGCTTGCAGTAGTATATTGTTTCATCTGTAAAATATGCATATGTATGTACATATATCATAATTGTGCTTTTGTGCCCAGTATTTCCTTAACTTATCTGTCTCACATACCAACCTGTTCACGGTGGTGAGAGGAGAGCTCACTGTTCCTGAAGAAGCTTTAAAGGCAAGAACACACACACACACAACCTGACACCAACTGTCAAGTATCAGTATTCACCATAATACCATCATATTACCCTAAACTCTCACCCTATCCATCTAATGTTTTTTTTTTCATCTCACTCACAGCATGAAAAGTTCACCAGCGGCCTCCAACTCAGCAAGAAGCCATCCAATGGCGATACCACTACGGCCACAACCACAAGCAAGTCTCCCATGAAGACCCCGACAAAAACACTGAAGTCCCCCAGTGGTGGCGCCTCGAGGCAAGGGGAGAGCAGAGCAGCAGATGGGGTCACGTCCCTCAAAGAGCCACCAGCTAAACCTGTGGACAGTCACAGAGCAGAGGAGAGGATAGGAGGTGAGACACAGAAATAGTATTATGTGCATTGTTAGTAACTAATATACAATGTGAATCAAGGAAATGTGCTGTGTTGATTTGATCTACTGTTTATATTCATTGAAATTAATATTTATTGACCACTATCACAAATCTACTCATTTCTCCTTCTAGTTTATCTATACAGACAATACCAAAAGTGAAATTTTGCAATGGTGTTAATCCAAAAATAAAAAAAGAAATGATAATAGGGATAACAGAGTAGGAGATTCTGTGGCAGCACAAAAAATACTAACAACTAATCATGGCCTTATTCCTCTACATTTACCCATGGATAAGTATTTTAAACAATATACTAATAATCTCTTGAGACTAAAATGTCACAGTTTCTAGACCAATTCACAGAATTTGAATGTAATGTAACTTTCTACAGCCCTCACAGTGCTGGCTTCTCTGTTTTGCATTCATATACTGTAGGTGGAGACATTTCATGCTCTACATTTGTGCAAAACACAAAAAAGTTAAAATATGCACACTGTGCATTTTTTTTTTTTTACTGTGCTTAAGCAATGTAGAGTGGATTTCGTCTCTAAGAAAATAAATTGTGTGACGGAATATTGCAAAATAAAGTGTGATGGGGTTTTGTCTCAGGCCAGTAGGGGGTGGACATGGTCACCAGGGAAAGGGGTCTAACCACCACACCAACAGTTATGTATCATGAATGTGGTTTTGGTCTGAGGTTGTCCCAAATAACTGACATCACTGACCATGCTGGGGTGCTAGCAGGGGTCCTGGATAATCTCCAGATGTTGAAACAAGGCCACATGGGGCTTGTGTTATTGCACAGATTAAGCAGTAACAGGGTCAGAGTGCCTGCATAATGCAAACCCATATGCCAGCACCACTTGTCTTAAAATACAGTTAAATTCACAGGCACGCACATACATTTACACATTTAGACCAAAAAAAATAAAAAATACACGAACAGTGTTGCATGTCACCCCATCTGCTGCACATGCTTTTAATGACACCCTCTCTGTGGTTCTGAGGATCTAATCCTGCAGTGTTACTACTGTAATACTATGCCTCACCCAGATATTATACATCACAGAGAACATATATTCTGTAGCTTTTATATAGAATGCCCCTACTTACTGCATGCACTTTGGCAAAGAACATCTATAATTATCTGGATATACTGTGATTAGACTTTCATAGCTCAGGATAAGGGGTACTTAAAGAAAAGTAGGTAAAGGAAGAGGAAAGAACAGAGAGAAGTATACACAGGATGAGGCATCCTCTGGCACAGTGGTCTAAGAGGCAACATCACTGGTTCAAATCCAGCTGGAGACCTTTGTTTGTCAGACCCCTCTGCCTCAACTATGTTTCCTGTCACTTTGATATTGTGCTGTCCAATTCTAAAAAAGAAGTTGCCACAGGATGCTCATCCCTTGTCAACTTTCATTCTAAGGGGAACAAGGAAGCAAACGGAAAGTCCCTCTTTCATTCAAACCATGTGTGTCTGAGGGAGAGAGACAGAGTGAGAGAGAGAGAGAGAGAGACAGACAGAGTGAGAGAGAGAGAGAGTCTGTGTGCCCATCCTGCTGGCTAAAGTTCTGAAAATAGGTCAGTGGTGCAAGACCCGACCAGAGGGGAATTAATACACAAACACACATATACACAAAGAGCTGCTGGGTTCATTTTGTGGCATCCTGATGCATCCAATGAATAGTTTACGTTGACAGCACCAGAGTATGTAAAGTACATAATAAACATGACAGGCCACAGTTAAAGCCACAATAAAATGTGTACTTTCTTCAAGGCTTTGTTAAAATGTGTCTGCAATGTGTACATGTGTCTCAGGGGATGTCACAGCACTGCCTCGTGGGACCCCTCTGTACGGCCAGCCGTCTTGGTGGGGGGATGGGGACGCAGATGATGAGAACTCCTTCAAACAGGAAACCAAGTCATCCACCAAAAAACATGACAGCTCCCTTTCAGGTAGGACGTATTCCAACTTTTAACTTCTAACTACCATCACACACATCCTCTCCTCATCACGCAGTGGACAAAACGACAGCTACAGTGATTTACATCATATTCCAAAAACATCAGTGCTGTAAATGGAATAAAACTGGTTGAGTCTATATTTGTCGCATTTTACCAGCTTTGGCTTGGAGTAGTTTTGGCTCAGAGTAAAGGTTGTAAAAATGTTTTTACAGGACGTCAACAGCTTTCACTTCACATAAAGTAGAAAGTTAATTGTTGTAAAGAGTTACATGTTGTCAAAACAACAATTACAAACTCTTTGTGTGAATATACAGAACAACTTAATGTTTTTTGACTTCCATGACAATGGCCACAAAACACAGATTTCATATGGACCTGGATGTAATACTGAAGTCTTTAATGTTATTGTAGCCGTTGTTTATGGTGTGATGAATCAATAAAAATAGAATTTAATAAATCATTTAGCATACTCACCATCCCTTCTGTAGTTTGTGTGGAGGGTTACAGTTGCAGCATTTTCTTTGTGTCAGCCAGACTGTATGTTTGTATGTGTTACAATGTGCACACAAAGGCTTTTTTCAGAGCCTGTATGTGTGTCTGTTTGCCTACAATATGTGTATGTATAGTGACCGTTGGACTAGGGGGTTGGTTCTGTTAACTGGTGGTGGATAGTCAGAGTAACAGGATTAGAGGCTACACCAATTGTAAAACAGCTCAGCAATGCAAAATCAGTCTGTGCCAGGCTGGTTTTAGTGTGGACCAGTGTAGTCAGAAGGAGTGGGGGGAGGTTAATCAAACATTGGAGCAGACTGAAGCGTCCGCAAATCTCTTGCCACATCTGGATGGATAATATTGGCAGCGTCTTCACCAGCCTAAAAAGGCCGACTTTGTGTATCAGCTCTTTTAAGAATCTGTTAGGAACTATTTCTATATGTTATACCATGAGGGGTTTTCTGTGGATTTTAGCAAAGCATTGTTTTTCCTGTTAGAGAGAGATTAGAAAAGACTCTCATTTTGGAGTAAATCTGTGCAAGCGTGGCAGGGTGATTGGAAACCTTTAAAACTTTCCAAAAAATCAGGCGAATGGGATTGGCTACTTCAGTCATGGAAGAGGGTGAGTGGAAGGCATTTTGCCGTCTCAGAGTATTGACTTTTAGACTGAGTGCTGAATGGATGTTGTGATGATGGAGTTGTTTTGTGAAGGAGCATGTTTCAGGGGGTGTTGCACTGTGTATTTATGGACCTCAGCATTAAAAGAGGTTTTATCAGTCACATATCTTTTGAAATAGTGTGAGCACGTCCTCTGTAACAGCTCTAATAAACAGTTATCAGATATAGCAGTGAAGGGGAAGTGAAAGAAAGGAGAGGTGTAGGGCAGGAAGTGATTTTGTTTGAGAGCGTGGGTTTTTGTTGCATGCATGTGTGTGTTGGTTAAGTTTAATGTGTGTCCTTTTCTCCTTCCCAGTGAATAGGCTGTGTTGTCAGAGACCCCCCCCCCCCCCCCCCCCCCCCCCCCCCCCCCCCCC